>BOPP01000033.1:6571046-6598281 GCA_017312745.1 Gryllus bimaculatus | reverse complement strand
GGGCTCCGCCATCGTGGCCGCCGCCAAGCTGCCGCACTCGCACTCGACGCCCGCGGGCGTGGACGGCACGGGCGGGGGCGCGCGCACGCCGCCCGCCACGCCCAAGAAGGGCGGCAAGATGCTGGCGGTGCGCGTGCAGATGCTCGACGACTCCGTCACCATGTTCCAAGTGCAGGTGGGTCAGGCTACGTACGGGTGACAGACCTGGTCTCAGAGGCCCCTTCATCAACTTGGGACGAACGTTTCGAATTAGCAAATAAGAAACACAAATACCAGGATTGGGGCACAAGTCATGGCAACTAATCTTTTTTTTGTTTTATTTTGGAGAGAATACGGGCACGCGTGCATAATCTTAAATAGGCAAAAGAAAGGACATGGTGTGAACCAAGTGCAAAGACATTTACCGAGACACTAAAATTGTGTTTCTCATATTTATTAAGGTATTTGAAATGTCAGTCTCTGGCTTGATGGTCCAGAGCATTATAGCATATACGACATTATAGCATATATAACATTTCAAAAGCATTACATACCCGTTCTTTAGGCCCGATTAGATAGATGGTCAATTACCGTACGTGCCACGTCGGTCCGCACTCTCACGTGCGTTGCTGATTAGTGGTTTCTACGCGTTCTCGTAGAAACTCTCTTGCCCATCTTGCGACTGTCTGGTATGAAAGGGCATTATTCCCAAGTGCTTCCACCAATTGTCTGTGACATTCTCAAGCATTTCTCCCGTAGAGAACGGCGATCTTGGTGTATGAGCTCTGCTCGAAACGGAGCACATGACTCCCGCGCGGCGCGTGTCAGGCAACTGATTTCACATCGCTCTGTGCGCCAGTAGAGTCTCTCACAGGGCCATCTGTTGTTGTGAATACACATTAGTACAGCATTTCTTTTACGCGATAAATAAAATTGTGTGATCCGATAACATTTCTTTTAGAAGAAGAAAAAAAGATGTTTGCAACGACTTCTGCCCCAACCCTCCAATTCAATAAAAGCTTTTTTTGAAAGTAAAAGTTACATATGCCGTTCAAACTCAATCGAGGAATATTTTCTCTTACTTCTGAACAAATTTGAATTTAAATTTGAGCAAAGCGTTTCGATAGATGTTACGTAAAGTTGTTGATTTTTTGTCTTTTCCCAGTAACCTTGTTTATCTTGATAACTTATATAAAAATTCATTGTGAATCACATGTTTTAATATTTCCGTATTGGTGAAATGGGACAAGATATTATTTGTTTTCTTTTCGTTTTTATAGTGAAGTCCATTCCTCTAGGGAGTACATGCCATATCTCTAGAAAGTATTTATTTTTTAAGAATTTTTTTTTTTTTTTTTTTTTTTAAGGTTTCAGAAATAACACCTCAGTATTACAAAATATTAAGAATGTTGACCTGTTCTCAGGTAGTTTCTGGCTGATTGTAAAAATCGCATGGTCGCAAATACTAGTGTCAATGGCAATTTCCTTTCCTAAGAGTCTGTAGAACGTTGTCCCACGACCGACTTTTATTCGGTTAGAAGTGGCGACGAAGTCGGTCAACGACCACGTTGCAACTCCTACGCTTGGAACACTCGACGAGACTTCTACTATCTCACATGAAATTACCTGCATTAAACAAACATCTTTCTGCAGTAATTAAAAGATTCAGTAGCTTATAGTTTTATATTTTGATTTCAGATTCAATTTAAATTTTATGACTTTATTCGTACCTGATGAAGATAAAATTAGAGTTCAATAAAATTTGAAATGAAAAGTGACAGGTGACAGGATAAGATCGACCGAGATCACCTGATTGTTGTGTTTAAAATTAGATATGCGTTGTATTATTTAAAAAGTTATTCAATTCTGTGTTGAGATGCAGTCTGAACATTTCTTGATCCTGAAATATGTGAGGATTTTTGATATCAGATTTTGCATTAACGGGTATCGTATAAACATTACATTTTAACGTCTTAAAATTAATAGAACGAATGCTTATCTCCCTTCATTTGTCGTTGCATCGTTGTCAAAACCAAACCACGTTATGGAGTTGGAAATAACTAGTTGACCCACAATTTTTGTTGTGCATGTTGCAATTGATCTGCCATAATCAGTCGTATTTTCACGAGGTTGTAGAAAAGCCAAGATCTCTTTTTTTAGTTCGGAGATCGTTTTTAAATGAAAAGATTAGTGAGAGTTTATACACGTAATGTGCAGAATAGTTTGACAAATGTGTACCTTAACATAAAATGTCAATGTTTACATGTGGTGCATTACTTTTTAAGTTCAGGTGGATAGCAGATTTCCTTGATATAGTTCACTGCCATATACCTGTACAGGTTTATGTAAACATAAAACATTTCAAATGCATTTTGAGAAACGTATTTAACTTTGTGGTTACAGTGAATAGAGATTGTATTGGCCCAAAATTTGTAAACCTCCCATATTTCATATATCTGGGAGATCAATTACTGAACGACATGAAACAATATTTTGCGGTTATCGAGTTTCCTTTTAGTATGTGTCACAATTTTCTGTAGTAATTTTTCTACTGTTTTATTTGTGCGACATAATCGCAGGGGTTCAGCTAGATTATGTTTATTATTTGTCGGTATTAGCTTCTATTCTTTGGTGATTCATTAAAGCATTCGAAGTGAGGCTTTCCTCTCGTCAGCCCGGGAGTTAATTTACGGTCTATTAGTTGCGGAGACCAGCGTGATCTCTTTCGAAAGCTCTTGGCTGTCCAGGTGACGCCGTGTCAAAGGCTGTGATACCGACGTTTCGACCATCTCGTCGTGGGCTTCCTCAGGGCTGGTGTGCGCCGGAATGGCCGGCGCTCGGGTTTATGTTACTCGGCCCCAACCGCGTATAAAACCGAGCGCCGGACATTCTGGCGAAGATCAACCCTGAGGATAGCCACAACGAGATGGTCGAAACGACGGCATCACAGCCTTCGACGCGGCGTCACCCGGACAGCCAGAAGCACCCGCAAGACTCTGGCCGCGGAAGCCTGCGACTTGACTGGTGCGAGGTGGCTGCCGCGTCCGTGCCCACGGCGGCGCGCGGCGGCGGCGCGGACCGGCTGCTGGTGCATTATTCATTAATGGCTTCATACGAGAGGCAGACGGAGACGCTTTACCTTCGTAACGAGCGGCGAGAGCGGCAGCGGCCGGACGCTGGCGGAGCGTGGGATGCGGCAGGCGACGAGGTCACGCCTGCCAAATTACGTGTTCCGCCGCCACGACAGCTCGAACCGACGCGAGTGAAACGAGAGATTCGGGGAAATATTTTCCTGCGACGCCTCTGAAAGTGATATGAAGTATCATTCCGTTCTTTATAAAAATGTTCGCAATGTGTGGTTCTGACACAGTGCGAACGTGTGAGACGGACAGTGTGTTCGACAGCATCCGACCTGTGAAGAAGTTTACAAAATGCACGTTTGGCACACCATCTCACTGCACTCGTCTTTTACTGTTTTCGTGTCTGTTCTCTCCACTCCTAACTATACACGACACATTGTGACCTTAAAGTAATTACATATAATTATGCACCAAATTTACTATAACATCGGAAACAAAAGCAAAACTTCTTGAGGGTTGTCTGCTGCTTCGTATTTTAGGATGATTGTAGTTATGAATTTTCCTATGTGGATCGCATTACAATGATGAAGACTGATCATAGTTATGTATCACTTAAAATAAATTTATGTCAAGTGTGCAAACTTCCCTTTAACTTAAGGGAAGGTCATGAACATATTTTTCCCAGGGGTATTACATCATATCCATCTTGAAACGATAATACATTCAGCTCGCCAAAAATAAATAAATTTGCTGCTACGATGCGCAATTCTTGACCTGCCCTTTTTTTTTCGAAGTGTACTCGTCCCGTCGTAAAAAGAGTCTAAAATCGCTCGCCTTTGTATGTTGGGAAGATGTATATTTTATGTGCACTCTATGGCGCTCACGAATAGCCACTTCACGGGCTCTGTGTTCTCGAGTCCTGTGAGCCCACCCTCCTTGTTCTCTGAGTCGCTTCTTTACGTTATATTTTGCATGCGCCGAGGCATTTGACTTGCTAGTACCACCCAATTCTTTGCATCGTACTCTTTTAGTGAAATGAAGCTTAAAAAATTCTGCGACATAGTGGCAACGGTGATGAATACGTAAGTAGGTAAAACGCAAGCTCCGTACTCATATTTTATACGTATTCTGCATAGAAGTTGTAAAGAAAGGTTTCATAGTAAAGGTGGCGATAACTCGATTAGGGAATACTTTGTCACGTGTAAGAAATGAGAGGAAAAAGTACAGGATGACCAATAATGAGAATTCTCTCTTGTGGGCTGGATTTTTGTAATGTTTCCATTTCTTCTGCCAGGCTAGAAAATAATATTGTAGTTATTAAGTTAAATTAAGTAACAAGGAAATTGTAGTAAGAAAATATATTTTCATTGGATTATTAATCCGGAGGATACGCTGTTCCAAAGTATGATTTCTTCATTTGTTTGGAAATATTATCTTACCGGGTCAAAACTTTTTCAAATTGTATCGTATCGTTTACTTTTTTGCTCGCGTGATCATTAAAACGAATGAACTGTTAGCCATATGGTCACCCACGCTGTTCCCGGCAAGTATTGAAGTATTGTTCTCCTAGTTATTGAGACTGAAACATTGTTCCATTAAATAAAATTTTAAAAATGAAATTAAGTAACTACTGGACTGACTACCAAACTGAAGACAACGGACGTTGACTGCCAAAAGTACAGTTTACTTAGTAATACAAGTATTTTGAAATTATAAGAGAGATCCTGCAGTTTTTTAGGGATTTTATTTTTGTATAGTATTTTATAGTAGTAGTATTTTATTTTTGATAGGGATAGTGCTAAATGTACTGTAAGAGATTAATAAACGCCATATTACTCTATACTTTTGTTTTTCAAAAATTACAAAATCGTATTTTTTTATTTGTCTCTCATGTCTTTATTATTTACGTTTCCAGCGATACATGTGCTTTAAATAATGTATAAAGTTTCTCAAAAACACCGTTTTCTGTGAAAAACCGCTCAAATTTCCGCCTTTTCAGAAACGCTCAAACGACTTTTTCACAAAAACATTTGCAAATGATTTCATCAAACTTTTCTAACGGATAGTGCTCATTGCACTTTTCAATGTGACCTAAAGATATTTTTTTTTATTTTTTATTTTTTTTTTTTCAAAAATTACAGAAATGTAATGTTTTTGAAAGCTCTCTCACGCCGTTTATATGCACATTTCCAGCAATTTGTGAACACTATTGTATTTGTGAGTTAAAGTGCTTCAAATTACTTCTAATGAAAGTTCTTTAATATTCTTAAAATAATATTTATATTCTACTATTAGGAAACTGAATATTGAAAAAAAAAAATGTACTTTGGGGGGCGATAGCTGGCATTTAGCAAGAGTATGTAGCAAGTTCGAAACGTCAGGAATAATATAATATGTAATAACTAATATGGGAAAGTCTGTGACATTCTGTAGCTTCACTAGTTAAAATAAACTTCGGCTATTTTACTTATGAAACAGATCTACCATGTGAATTCTATCAAAGAGACAAAAACCGTATTGAGATTAAAAATCGAGTCTTAGGAGAAAAGCTCGTGCGAAATCTCTGCTCATTCTTTCCGGTTGAGGAATAATAACGGAATATTTTAGAAGTAAAATAGGTCTATATCTAAAATAAGATGTGAGGAACTGGAATATTGGTGATATTGACACAATTAGTTCAATTTAATTTTTGAAATCGGTTACCAAATCGAAATCGATCTTTTGAGTAATGATTTAAATAATCGTATGATGATATTCAAAGGAAGACGAAAATATATGAACAAGATAGTTTTATACTACTATTACAGATGATACAAGACCTTTTGCCTCTGTTACAGCATCACTAGTTTGATTTGTGGGAAAAATACATTGAGATGCAAAGTGACGAAAGCGTATACCACCTGTCTGTCCGAAAGTTAGTTCGGCCGCCGACCGCATCGAGGACTCACAACGGGCGGATGACGCACCGGGGTGGGGTGAGATGTTTTCTCAAATTTCACTTTACGACGCTCCCATTAATCTGTTTTGCATGATTGACACGGCGTTGGGTTCAGGGTGCCAGTCGTCATCGCTCTATAAGCATACATCTTTTAATTTCATTCCGGAACTGTGAGAGCAATTTCTTTTTCTCATAAGTTTTTGTAAAAGAGCTCAAGTCAAATCCCGTTTACAGATTAAAAATCGGACCAATGGTTCAGACGGTATCGGTAAAGTAAATTTTGCTTATTTTGGTGCTGCCACGTGGTGGCCACAAAGTGAACTAGTGACGGTGCATTTAACCTTGATACAATTCGCAACTTTCTAGATACATTTTAGACATTCACTAAACATGACGAAAAGCCGTCCTTCGCAAGCACGTTGACAAAACGTGTAACCTCGATTCATATGCCAACCACATGGAATTGTAACCTCATGAACGCTATCCCTTTTTTCTAAACGGTGGAGAATTTTTCATGCCGGATTTTTATCGCCGGTTGATAGGGAACTGAGATCTGGGTGAAGGGGTCAAAGAAGGTGAAGTGTAGGAAAAAGGGTCAGTAGGGGAAGAGGAGGAAGCGGGGGAGGATGAGGGGAAGCCCAACCTCCCCCCGAGAATCGCTTCGCTCCCCGCCGCGCCCCTCCACGCTTAGCTCGCCCTGCCATTCCCCGTTCTTCCTTCACGCTCTACCTGTCCCGCCCCGCTCCTTTCCATCCTATTCCACTTCTCCAGATTCCATCCCATCTTCACTCCACTCCTAGAGGCCCCGCCTCTCCTCTTAGCACTCACCTTGCCTTCGTCATATCTTCCCTACCCTGTTCCGATCCGCTCAACCACGCCCCTCTCCATTCCTTTCCGCCTCTGTCCGCTCCACCCCACCCCACCACTTTACGTACCATCCCATCCCTCTCCGCTCCAACCCAATCTCCCGTCTCCGCTCCTTCCCGGTCCGCTCCACTCAACCCCAACCCGGCCACCATGCCAGCACCACTCCACTCGCCTTTGCTGCTCCCTCCACGCATCGCCTCCGCCCGCCCGGCTCCGTTTCGCCCCGCCACTCTTCCCCGCTCCCGCCCCCACCACCGGCCTCGCGAACGCCTCAGGAGGCAGAGCGAAGAACGGCCGGCGAACAGACGCCGTGCGCTCTCCACCGGATATTGGGTTTTAATCTGTTGTCACGCCCATTGAGCGCGCACACGGCCGGAGATTTACAGGCGACGGTTGTTTTTATGTTATTTTTAATCTTGCGTGTCGCCAGTTGTGTCTGCAGTTGCGATGGCAGGATACAGCACAGCTCTGGGACACGTTGCCGAGGTACGCAAAGGGGAGGAGACACGGTCGCAGTTTTATGAAACCTCTGGCGAGCATGCTATTGAACTTCGTTGTTACGAAATGAAATTAGTTTTGAGTAAGGGTCGATCTCATGAATACACGAGTACATCGAGCTTTTGCATTTTATCGGAAGGTATATCTACCTCTGTAGTTTGTTTTGGCTATTGGAATCTTGAGTCTATATTTCTTTTTACTGTCTTTGCCCCTTTCTACCATCCTTTCTGTGCGTGAGTGTGAACTAAAATATTCATATCAAAGCAAAATTCTGCTGTATTTATTTCTGGAGTGTTCATACAATGTTTATATTCTTTATATTTGTATAATTTCGTTCTTGAATTGTTTAGTTGATTTCGTTCTTGATTCGTTAGAATCGAAAGTTGAGGATATCGGTTTAATTTGCAGAAATTACTTCTGTATACCATGTCGTTCCTGCTGTCTCCATTAAGAGATGTAGTTGGCGTTTCAATATCGCGTATTAAGCAGCAAGCTAATGTAGCGAGAATTGATTGACCTTCCTTCCTTGTTCGGGTTATGATTCAATCGGTAGCTGTCCGTGTCGTGTAGAACGAATGCCTTTACGTGCGCATGGCGTGCGCGATCCTTCGCACGCGAGACCCGTTCCCGTTCCCGTTCCTGGCTCTCCGTCGGAGGTCGCGTGCGGCGGGGGTGGCGCGTTGGCAGGAGAACGCCGCATCCGCGCCAGGCTTCCGGTCGGCCCGCCCCGCTCCGCGCCAACCCCGCGCCACACCCCGCCCCGCCCGGCGCCGCCCGTGCGCCGCCCCGCCCCGCCCGCCCCGCGCCGCCCCGCGCGCCCCGCGCCGCCCCCCTCGGCCCGCGCCCCGCGCCGCCCCGCGCGCCCGCGCGCCGGCCCCGCGCCGCCCGCGCTCGCCCCGCGTGCGGTGCTGAGCACGGGGTCACGCGGGGGCGAAGCGAGGGCCCGGGCCGGGCGGGCGCGTGACCTGGCCTGTGTGTGGGACCGAAAAAAGGGCCGCCGCCCGGCCCCCGTCGCACAGCCGAGCCGCAGTGCAGGCGCGCGGGGGCCGGGGCGGGGGGGCATGGCGGAACGGAGCGCGCGGCCCGTCGCGTCGGGCGGGAAGAGGCCGGGCGGAGCGAGGCGCCCGGTATCGACCCGCGCCGCAAGACGGCGCGGCCGGCCGTGCCGGCAGGTCCGGGCCCGCTCCGCCCACCCGCTTCGCTCGCGCGCCGGCAGCTGCGATGCTCTTCCGGGAGTCACGCGGTGGAACCCCGGCTGCGGCCCGACCCACTCCACTATGGGCCTAACGCCAGAGGCGGGCGCCCGGCGCGAGCTCCTCGCAGCCTCCCGAGAGCGGTCATTACTTTTTAGGGCCTCGGCGGCTCCATTGTGTGCTCGTTTGCCGCGCGACGGCGGCGGTGCGTGCCGCGCCAACGACGTCGTGAAGGCGCGCCAAGCCACAGCGATGCGATTCGAGGCGGGTTGGGGCGGGCGGGCGGAAGAGACGTAGGCACCGAGGGGCCCCGACCACCTCGTGGCTCTAGAACGGTCCCTGGCGCTGACTCAGGCCCCAAGCGCGATCTCGCGACGCCATCGATTTCCGATAGGGGCGCCTACGCCGGGCGGCGACGACGACGACGGCGGCGGCGGCGGCGCGAGTATGGAAACCGAACCCGCGAAAGCGACAGCGACTTCGTGGCCGAGGGGCGAGGGGCGGGCCCGTGAGCAGCTCCGTGCCGCTGTCGCCCACCGGCGCGTGACTCGCCGACGTCTGCCGCGCCGCCACGCTGCTCCGCCCCGCTCCTCTCCGACGCCGGCGCTTCCCGAAATGTCTCCTTCCTGGATGAATGCTGGCGCGATCCCGACTCCCTACCGCGCAGTCTGAGACCAACGCGTTTGGGCCTGCGGGGCGGTTTATTCAAGTTTACTGTAATGAACGAATTTCGATGTACATGACGGGAATTGGGTCGCAAATAACAGATGAACATAATCTTAGTGTTGCAGATTGTTCACTAGGATTGTTCTGTATGTAAGTGTGTGTGTAGGGGGAGGGGGATTACGGGTATAGTCTTCAACCGCCTTGATGTTGACTTTATTTTTTTTTTTTTCCATTTTACTGAATATAAAATATATTTTTATTTGATAACATATAATTCTTAATATTTATAACGTAAACTGTAGTGATATATTGAATGACTTCCATTAATATACAAAAATAGTAAAAGCTATATTTTTGAATACGTATCATTTGTTTTGTGTGTATGGGGGGGGTAAAGCCCAATTAGCCCCCTTCCCCTCCCCCACTTGCTTTGCACTAATTTATAAACTCTTCCTGTGATCCTGCATTTTTCAGTGTGAATACATTTTAACTACCCTGCTTGTATTTTAGTACTGTAAAACTTGCTCATTGCGGAATCTCAAGGGACTAATATATTTTTGCTTATGGGACAAGATTCCCCATTATCCAATGTAGTGCTGCGGACTTTACGTTTGCCGAGACCGCGATTTCTGTACACATTAGACAGATTTCCGTTTTGTACACGTTCCGCTTTGAGCAAGTTTTACTGTATTACTTTTCCTGTTATTAGTGCCCCTCTTCCTCCTGTAGTGTTAATGTATGTGATACCTCTAATAATTGAATGTGGCTAATTTCTCGAATTAGTCGGTTCAAGTTCGTATTGCCCAAAATGGGTGCATAAAGCTAGAAATAGAAACAATTACGAACCATGGTTCGGACTTCAGCCGATTGAAGTGCACACTAACCAATACGTTTGTAGGTGAAATAAGGTACGAAGTGGCTAGCCACTACGTCATGCCTAGAATAAGTGAGAGAAGTTACAGTTGACGAGAAATAGTAGATTTTAGAATGTGATAAACAGGAATCAGACTGCTTATGGAAAGTTTATAGGACTAGTAAGAGATAAAGTGTGTAGTTTCGTGCTTCACTGTGTCAGTCGGATACTGGTATTTACGCAATATGACCTAATGTAACCTAGCCCAACCTCACCTTACTAAACTTCAGTTGTCGCTTCTCCACGTATTTCCGATATGGGGCAACGATGCTCCGGCCTTGAGACGTAGCGATGTACATATGCGATTACCTTGAGACTATGAAACGAATTTTTCTGCCAAAATACTTTTCACGATTACACAAGACACGCTTACATTTGGACAATCGCATTATGTTTGCCACGGCCATTTAGCGAAAACCTACATTAGCCAGATTATATTCGAAATGATTCGTTTGTCATTCATATAGCTTTTTCAGAACCTCTGGATATTGTGCGAATTAACTAATTCACGAATTCGATATATGTTGGACTTGGGCATAAACATATTTTTCGAAAATTGAGCATAAACATTGTCCAGAAATGTTTTTGAAAATGCTCACACATTTTCATAGTTAGAAATTACAGATAGCGAGCGACGAGTTAGTTTAATGAAAAATAAGCAAGCAGAGATTTATGTGTAAGAGGGCCCAGGGTGCCGATGTTGAGGCGAGAGCAATGGGGCATCAAAAGAAGTTGGGTTCAAATCAACTTGCTGGAAATTCGAAGAAAATGACTTTGCGTCTGCTCGATTCAATCTAATGCACCGAATATTTAAACGGTAAATGCCTTTTCAATGGTTTTAGAATTATGATCCTACAATTTCTAACCAAGCGTGTCACGTGAGATTATCTTGTTTCATTCACAGAAGCGCGACCAAGATGTTTCAAGAGGGGGGGGGGGGGCTATGAGTATAATGTCCAGGCGACTCAATGTTTCCTTATGAAGAATGTTTTAATTATGTCGAATTTAAAAAGTAATTTTATTTGTAGATTTATAGCTAACATTTAATGTTAGTAATCGAGATATTCAATAACTTTCGTGAATAGAAAAATAATTGGAGCTACAATACTTTTGAATATGCATCAACGGCTTCTGCGGGGGTGGTTCTTGCCTGGATGTGCCACTGTTTATTCGGACAATGTCAGCACTTAAGAAGGTCGTTTAATTGTCTTACTTCGTGTCGTTGAGAACAGGGACGTTAATCCACGTCTGCCTTAATAGTCCGCGCGTTGCTCGTTGTTGTCATTCTAATAGAAAGGGGCGCGAGTTCACTGGGGCAGGGGGGCCTGACGCTTTTAATCCGCGCGAGTCGCCCAACAGTTGGTGCGTCATCTTCCTGCTTTTCCAGAGGCAACAGAACTTACCTTACGGGGAGTAGCGAGCGGCCAGGGCGACGCCCCGGAAGCGCGGCCGCACCCCCCCTCCCCCGCGCACTGCACTGCTCTTTTTCCCCTGCTGCACACACGCCAGCGTGTGTAAGTCGCGTGAAGCCGAAAGGGAGAAACCAGACTCATTGCTGAGGGGAGGGCTGAAGCCCCCTCCCCTCTCGAAATTAATAATTCTACTAAATTTTGTGCGATCCATTTGCCTGGTGCTAACGCTACTGCACACAGCACAAACTACGCTCGCGAGCCTGGCTTGTGCCGGTTGTAAATCTGCTGCTGCCGCCGCCGCCGCCGCTTTGTTTCCCGTTGTGCGTATAATAAAGCAGGTAGTAGCGGTGACAGATTTACAACCGGCTCGAGGCGGGACCGTCAATTGAGGCTTGTCAGTGGCTGCGTTGCCTTATGTGAACATTGACAGACTGCTTATCAACGTACACACGTAATAACAAGGTCTTTTAAACCTTCACGAGATGAGAATTAATCATAATTTTGTAACCGTAATTCGCGAAATAAAAATTCTCTGGGGGTTCAGTTTTGAAAGTTCGTAGGTCAATTATGTTATTCATGCGTTGAGCTGCCTGTCCAGAAATAGTCCAGAAAAGAACACTCAAAGGTTGCAACGGAAGGGAGAGAATGTGTCAGTCCGCAACTTTGGTGCCGGAAGTCCGCTTCCATTATTTTCAATTTCTTTTCGCTCTTTTTTGTTACTTCCCATACCTCAGATCCATAAAGGACAATATTCTCTACAACAGTCTTATAGAATTTCCTTCTTACACTCTTACTTAATTTATCTTTCCATATCAATGGATGTACTGTCTTATAGCCACTCCACCTTCTGCAATTATTCTGTTTGTAATATCTTGCATACTTCCTCCATTTACATTTATTTCTGTACTAAGTTATCTGGATTTTGACAGGGTTTTACTTCAAAACCATCGTCCAGTTTCAGGCCTTTAGAACTTCCTCCCATAACTATATAATCAGTCTTCTTAAGACTTATTTCTAAACCCCATTCCTAGTACTCTTCATATAATTTTCACAGCATGTACAGAGCATCGTCTTCATCTTCTGCGAACAACATCTGATCATTTGCAAAGTGTAGAGAGAATAACATAGAGTCACCAATTTTAATACCCATATTACTATATTTCTTCCTCCATCTCAGGGCTTCATTCACACACATTTTTAACAAAGTCAGGGCTACAAGTACCCCTGTCGTAAACCTTTATTTACTGGAAAACTGAAACTTATTTATTGCTGAAACATTTCTCCCTACTTTTATTTGACTCATATTTCACAGTACAGATCTTTAACGGCTCTACTCAATTGCGTGTTTATGGGAACAATCGCCATCCGTAGCCTAGATAATGGGTCAGTGTTATAGGCCTTTTGCAGATCTATAAACACAAGGTGCGTCTCCAAGTGGGCGAGACGTTTGTCGGTTACCTGTCTAATAATAAACACGTTATCAATATATGAGCGCCGCGCTCGAAAGCTGCTCTGTTCCTCGACATCTATGTTGCATTGTGTTTTATTTATTGTTCTTGAACTATGTGTGTAACTCATTTTGGAAAACAATTTTGTGTGGCTGTTATGCAGCTTTGTTCAGCAGCATTTTTGCAGCTGCAGACACACTGATATTATTAAATTTCTTTATTGATTATGTCATGATTTTTACCTTTATCTAAACGAAGACTTTGTAAATATTTTAAAATATGCCCAACACTCATTTTATTCAATAATGTGTATTTCATTTTTTAGTATCCTTTATTTTGTGTTTTTTTGTTTGTTATAGGCCAAAGCTCTGGGCCGAGTGCTTTTCGACCAGGTGTGCAAGCAACTTCACTTATTAGAAGCTGATTACTTTGGTTTGGAGTATCAGGATACCTGTGGCACAAAAGTAAGTTTTACTTCTTGACATTAAAACGGTATGAAGTACCCTCAAAATTACTGTAAATTAAGGTGTATTTTTGAGTTAGTGTAATTTTTCTCAGTTTTAAATCCTTGTAATTGTATAATAGATAAGATAAACTCATTGCAACTTATTATCAATCAGTATTTCTAGAAGTAGTAGAGCTATTAAAAAAATATCAGACAGACTGTATTAGAGCAGTTCTCGTCTCTGTTAAGAACTTTCCTTCATGAACAATCATCATCATTTTCAATAAAGTTATTAGATTACTAATTGCTTTCATTTTTTATGAAATTATTTTAATGGCAACTAAAATGTAGTGTGATTGTATTCTTAGGGATGATTTGTTGTGTATATTTTACCTTACATTCATTACCTTGTGCTCTGAATGGTGACAAAATTAAATATTATGGTTGGACTTACTGTATCTCAGAATTATTTTTTTTTACTTCAGTACTTGTAATCTTTGAAGAAAATTCTTCAACTTAGTAATAATCTTACCAATTGTAATTCTTTATCATAAATTATATGTACTCAAGTGCATTCTTTTGTAATGTGGGAAATTACAATTTATTTTGGTTATCAAATTTTCACATAAATATCACTTGTTTGTGTTTGCCATATTTTTTATGATTTAATTTTTTTTATTTATTTTTCTTTCAGTACTGGTTGGATTTGGAGAAGCCCATGTCACGGCAAGTGGGACTATCACTTGTGGACACCTTGCTACGCTTCTGTGTCAAGTTCTACACCCCTGACCCAGCACAACTGGAAGAGGAATTCACTCGCTACCTCTATTGCCTACAGATCAAGCGTGACCTCGCCCAAGGTCTCCTGCAGTGCAACGACAACACTGCTGCACTTATGGCCTCCTATATTGTTCAAGGTGAGTGTGCAAATCATTTAATCTCAAACAATGGCATTGCTGAATTGCTGTAACTCTGTGTGTTTCCTTTTTGGCTTGGATCTGCCCTCTCTCTTACTTATTTTTGTAACCAATTTCTCAATAACTGTCCAATAATTAATTCAAATTAAAGGGATTTTTTATTGCAGTTCTAAATTGTATGTTTTGAATTTAGTTGAATATAATGTTGATATTATTTAAATAATTTGTTTTTAATGTACCGTTTTTTTTACTTTCAAAATTAGCAATGTATGTATCTGTAATCTTGGAGGAAATGTTGTTGATTCTGAGATGTGAAGCATCCCAAGTAGAACTGTTGCTTTTTCTGAATGTCTCATTATATTATGTTAACTGACAATTGATATGTGTCTCCACAGAATATTAGGGAAAGAAATTTCTTGTTCATTTCCACAAAGTTAGTCCTTCAGTATCAATTTTTCCTCTTCTAGTGTTCAAATTCTGTCGCAAAATAATTTGCAAAGCAAGCTAACTAGGAGTCTTGTCCATTAGGTAAAGAAAATGTTTAAAAACTTGAAAATTGAAGTCATAATAATCAATAATAATAACAATAAGAAGGAATAGCCTTCTTTTGCTTTTCTTGTGAAGAAACGTTTGGCTATATGTTGTAATAACATAAAGAATATACACAAACTTCTGAAAGAATAAAAAATTTCTCTAGAAGATATTAGTCTACAAGAATCATGGGATAAAATTTCTGATATGAAGTGCTTATATTTAGTTGTTTTAGACTTTTGCAAGGCAAATGTAAGGTAAATAGCTTTGCTGACATACGATTTGATATTAATGAGAGATTACTGCACAAATTAGATCCAATCTGGCATTCAGTTTATAAACTAATTATAAAACTAGTTTATTAGTACTCATTTCTGCTCATTTGGATAATTTGCTGAACTATTGTCGCTAATATTTTAAGGATGTTGGTAACAGTTCCACCTGTCTGTGGCAGATATTGCTAGTTCTAAAGATATTTGGTTACAAAAAGTTGCTTAGAATCTTATAGGTTAATTGCAACTATCTGGGACTATAAAAAGAAAATATAAGTCAAATGCCTAGAATAAGGAAGAGAGAAAAGAACCAAAGTTGAGTAAAACAAAATTTGGTCAAAGGATAAATTTTATGTCAATGTTGTCATTTATTATAATGTCAAAAAACTATCAGCTTATAGACTTAATCGTAATATTCAAACATTCAGGAAAGTCCAAACATTCAGGAAATTATTTCTGAATCACTTTTTAGGATCTTTTTCTCTCATGAATAATGCTGAAGTTATTTTTTATCCCAAAATCAATGTTGATGAACAGCTGTAGTTATGAGTAGATTTAGTTACATACTAATATAAGAAATAAGGGCAGATGTTATTGGAAAATTTCTATTATTAAATATCGTTTGTGCTGATCATGGAATAATGTTTGAGTATGCTTTTTTGCAGCGGAATGTGGAGATTATGTCGTCGAAGATTATCCTGATCACACCTACCTCTCCACTTACAAGTTTGTGCCCAACCAAGACCCAGAATTAGAGCGCCGTATTATGGAAAACCATAAAAAGCATGCGTAAGTTTCTATTGGTGTTTCAGATAAACCAGATGTCTTGAATTTGTTCATTATCATATATATCATTATTTATATAAATAATCAATTCTTATGCCAAAAAATGTATTATGATTGTTGAAAAGTGCTATTTTAAATATATATTCTTCTTTCGTTTTGCAGAGGTCAGTCTCCTGCAGAAGCTGACCTCAACCTTCTTGAAACATCACGACGCTGTGAATTGTATGGCATGAAAATGCATCCTGCAAAGGTGAGTAAGGCTTCAGTAAAACAATAATATTCTATTTTTATTTATTTAAATAGGTGTTTATTTACATTTGTGTAAGAAAACACAACAGAAATGAAAAAAAATCATTGTTTTGTTTATTCAGCCTTAAATTCTTTCAAAATACATGCTAAAAAAATATATAAAGTGTACAAAAATACATTTCCTTATACAAACATGGATATTAAAAAAAATAGAAAATTTTGCTTTATGTAATTAGATAACTAAATCTATGATTAGCGTTTAAGTCAGTTCAGTTCATACCAAGTATTTGTGTCTGATAGTTGGTTTTGTATATTGACTTTTACTATAGGTAAGGTTGAATCAAATAATAGCCAATCGGGTTTCAGATATGTATACAGTCAGCAGATTTTTTGGCATCATCTGTTTTTTAAACTTCTGAGAAAACGTTCCAATGGATAATAAATCTGGTAATTTCATAGACAAAATGAAAACATGTAGGTTGTTTTCAAAAGGGAAAAAGTGGAATGTTACTGCCGATGACTGTAGTCTGATATAGTCATTCTAAAATTAAGCTTTGACTTCCTGATTAATCACGGTTTTTAGAGAAAAGGGACATTCTTTATAAAAGTATTAAGTTACACAATGAGCGACCAAAAGATTCTCTGATTTTCATAAGTGAAAGTAATCACAAAAGGATATAGCTTTGTAGTTTACTAGGTCACTTTGCTGGATTATACCAAACTGCCATGTGCTGAAGTGACCATAGTAGCCTAAAGATGGATTGTAAAACATATATTTGAGACATGTACAAGTTATCTACTGATGCATGAACTAATGTGATATTATATACCACTGCCAGTTCAATCTGTTATAGTGCTGAATGATGCTCTGTGTATTACATAGCGTCTTATTAGAAAGTGCTTTCATGTTGACAATGTGAGCTATCTTAAAATCACTTATCACAAAATCATTCTTAAAGGAACTCTCACTGCCTTGTGACCAGACTGTGCAACTTACTTTTATGATTGCTTTAACATAAATGATAATTGGTGATACCTCAAGATATGTTTTTTTATTGTGCTAGACTTGATATACTTGAACTTGATATACTAATGTCCACATTTAGTAGAAATGGAAGTAATGGCTGAAATTCTTTTAGGTTCATGGAAAAGAGTATTTGTATCTGAAAAGATAAGAATTGTATTAATAACTTTATTATTATGAATTCCTTTGTAATGAAAAACTTGTAAAATAAAACTTAAGTTAAAGTTTAAAACTTATAAACATTGTCTGCATTTGACAGGATCATGAAGGTGTTCCTCTCAACTTGGCTGTTGCTCACATGGGTATTGTGGTGTTTCAAAACTACACCAAAATTAACACATTCTCATGGGCCAAGATAAGAAAGATCAGCTTCAAGCGCAAACGTTTTCTGATCAAGCTGCACCCTGAAGGCTATGTAAGTGCGCTTTAGGTTCCTCTTGCTGTGAAGACTTTGTTCGAATTCTTATCAAAGTAAATTAAGTTCCGGAAGTCTTTCTTCTGTTGGCATCATAATTGTGACACAAATTCCCAAGATTTTGCTCTTAATCACATACCAAAGTATTTTTTCTGTTGTTATCTAGAATATTTATTTCATTGTCATGATTTTGAATTTTCTCACTTGCAAAAACTTAGATGTCGGAGGCAATA
Source organism: Gryllus bimaculatus (assembly GCA_017312745.1). Taxonomy (NCBI): domain Eukaryota; kingdom Metazoa; phylum Arthropoda; class Insecta; order Orthoptera; family Gryllidae; genus Gryllus; species Gryllus bimaculatus. The sequence continues at coordinate 6,580,415 of BOPP01000033.1, read as the reverse complement.
TCGCTTCTATGATTAGTCATTTACTGGCAGCATTGGTTCTCTACCAGTCCTTTATCAAATGCGTTCCACCCTGCCACACATGGTATATTTAATTGCTTATTTTTTGATGTACTTCACTCAAGGCAGTGCAAAGCGCTTCACGTATGCTGCAACTGTGCTAAGCTTTCTGCCTCGCTGGATGATTGGGGATATGGCATATTTTACAGTGTTGTAGCTTTACCCCTTCAAAATCTCTTGTATGTGAGTGTGTATGTGTGTAAATCTGCCAACACATTTCAGCATTGGCTACTGCTGGTGTTTTGTTCTAATGGATATTTTTCTCCTTCCATTTTTCATGTGAATCCTCATGTGGGTGGTCTCACTCAGTCGGAGGTAAAGGTTTCACAAGCTCTTGCAACCGAGTGGTCTGAGTCGTATCCCTGCTAACCATCCACTCGCCTAACCTGCTGGTCTTTGCACTATGCTTAGCCTGGGATCTGCTCTCTTCTGTGTGCTCTCATTTGCTCTTTGAAGCTCCACCAGTTAAAACTGAATTAATAATAACAAGACAAGACTAATAATCCTTTTAAATAATGAAGAATGCAAAAAGTTCATTTAGAGTAATAAGAAATCTCAAAAATTAAAAATAAGTAAATGACCTCATAATGCGCAAGCTTATTGATACATGTTTCAAAAAGTATCTCAAAAAGCAATAACTGGTTTAAATTTTTGGTGAAGTTTACTCTTTTGAGCAAAGAGCTTGCATTAGAAGACAGCTAACTGAGGCAGCTAATGTCTCTTCTCTGCATACTTCTGTAAGACAGGCCATGGCTTTTCCCTGCTAGTTCTGCTGTTTTCAATAAAATAAATTTTTGTTGAAACTTTGGTAATTTTAAGACTGATGTGGAGTAAATTTGTAACAGTAAATATAATTTTGAAACCAAATAAATTCTGTGATTCTGCAATTAAGTATTTTCTTGATATTGAAACTTCAATAATTCAGTCCACATAGTCCATAAGAGGTGGCTTTAATTGGAATCTGATTCTTTCTTGCAATTTTCAAATTAACTACCTTCCTAACAGTTGTTTTATGATTACCCAGCATTGCCACAACAGCACATGCTTTTTCATTTTCTGTAATTTTTTTGTAATTGCAAGAAATTCTGAGCGTTCATTCTGAGCGAAAATTAGATCAGCACCATTTTTATAAGCTACTTTGTTCTATTCAAGAGAAGAGCACAAAAATGTGAAGCTGTTTTTGAGAAACTGTGTGTTTAAAATTGCCTTATTTCACGTAAAATTATGCGAAAACTACTACTACTTTTCAAACATTGTACACAACTGTATTTAAAGATATGTTTTTAACGAATAGATTTGATTTTGACTTTAGGTTTGGCCAATTCCATTGCAAAATATTAATTTTGGACAAAATTGTTCATCACAAACAGACTAAGTTTTGCCATAAACTGACATTTTGATATCAAGAATCCACAAAAGGTTGATTCTGACTACTCAGCGCGTTAGAGGAAGTAATTTACTACATGTAGGAACTAGATTTATTCACTTTTTCCATATCAGAACTCTACAATACTAGTTTTTCTAATAAAAAAAATTGCCATTTTCACTTAACTATGTGAGTACATAGTATGCGGAAAAGTGAAAATGAGTGAGTAGCATCTTTATAAAGTATTCTAATGGCGGGAGGTTAAAATTATACATTATTTGTGTTTAATTTTCAAGTTCTTCTGTAAAGATACTAGAATTCTCAATGCTTATTGAGACTGTAAAACTTAACTGACAATATAAGACAGTTGGTTTAATCAGAAATTTAAAAAAACTGTTCCAAAAAAGGCCTTGTTAATTTAGAATGTGTATTGTTCAGGGAGAAGCCTAAGTCTGGGCCCTAAAATGCTTTCTGTTTCCAGATGTAATGGTACTCCTAACAGTTGTCATGTCTTTCTCTCCCCTCCGAATCTAGCATTTGTCTGTTTTGTTTTGCATTTGTTTAACAAGTTGTTTTGGAATATTTTTCAACTAACAATGTTTTTTTAAATCAGCTTTATAAAATTTGTAAGTGAGTTTTGCTGATGCTCGCAACATGCAAAAGGCAAAGCACTATAGATGCAATAAAGGCAAAGAGTACCAAGAACACAATTTTGATTTGGAAGTAGGATCTACATTCTTTTTCATTGTTACTTTTGTTTGAACAAGGCACTGGTCATTTTTAGCTACCCATATGCTATTGAAACAACCTTGGAAAACTTTCTCTAACTGAAATAGAAAGGAATTTTCTTCTGGTGATAGTTTTGGCTAGATGAAAATAATTTGTGTAACTTAAGTCGGTTATGAGCTCTGCTTTGTAGCCCAAGAGCTTCTTGGTGCTGTGCCTTTTGTATGATGTGCACTCTCATAACCATATTGCCTAACCACAGACCTAATTGAGTAACAGCCAGTGCTTGCTGTCTCACGTTGATCCGTGCTGTTCTCTGGTCCATTGTTTCTCCTTAGATCTGCTGTGCACCTGGCCCTGGGCCAAGTATTCTCAATTAGTTGCTTAGTGAGCCAGTTCTAGTTCTTAAGGAAGAAATTGCAGCTCTTTCAAAACATTATTCTTTTATGATTTTAAATTACCTGTATGTATCTGATTTCTTTTTTTCTTTTCATTTCTTCCTAAAATTGTGTTATTGTCACAATCCCAGGTAGTGATGTTCGAGGAATCTCTTCCAAAATACTCTTAATTGCACAAATTAAGAAACTTCTTTCTTTTATAAGAAAATTCTACATTTCTGTATTTAAACTTCTAAATATACATTTACATTGTAAATATCTCATAACTGAACTAATTGCTGTAATATTGTATCATCAATACTTCACAATATCATTACATTAATTGTTTGTGAATTTCAATGATTGAAGGGGCTGCAACTAGAGCCTTCTAAAGTTTTATTAATCTTTTCTGTTTGCGTTGCTTCTTCCTCAAATACTGAGTGTATGATTAATTGAAACAAAATGTTTAAAATGTACATTCTGGTACTGGCTCACTCCAATATGACTTAACAATATTTGTGCTTGTTCTGAAAAGGAACTGTAAGCATGTATTGTAGTTCAATAACCAATGTATTCTGAACCTGTTCATTGGATGATTTTTGCTGCCTTTTTGTGGGTATGGCTTTGGTATGGGGCTTGTTTGAATTTTGCAATGCCCATGCCGAGCCCAGCTGCCCTGGCACTTAGCATGTCAGTGCAGGCAGCCCAAGTACCCAGGGTTCGTGCCGTAGTCCTATTGAGAGCTTGCTTGGGCACCATTGTAGCTGTTGGCCTGGTGTAGATCTGGGCATAGGACACCACTAAATTTGTCCTCTTTCAAAAGTTATTTTTTTTTAAATTTTTGAATATAAATTCAACAAAATTAACATTTTCTCTACTTGCTATTGCTGATGTACCTCTTCATTGCAAACGTAGGAGTGTAGAATGAAATTTGCTTTAGAACTCTTGAAATTTCTTTACAAAAAGAATGAAAAAATTATCAGCTTTTTCCATTTTTAATTAAAATATAATTTATATATTTTAAATATGAATTCTTACTGTATTATATCTAAATAATATTTATTAACCTTTTTCTCTCTTATGTTCATATTGCTTTTCTAATTGTTATGAAAATTGTGCATACAGATATGGTGAAGCTTAAGTCAAGCATACTTGTAATGTTGTATCAAATTATATGTAAACTATATTATTTATGCTTTTCTTGAAAGTCTTGTAATAGCAAAATGTTGGCGCCTTTTGTAGCACCAGGAACATATCTTTCCAGTAGACAATATTTTTCTGAAATGATCCTTCAAGGCATGCATTTTAAACATAATTGAAACCAAGGAAGGCAGTGTTTTTTATTGTTTATCTATTCACTTTAGGGCTACTACAAGGATACAGTTGAGTTTTTCTTTGAGGGGCGAAATGAATGCAAGAATTTTTGGAAGAAATGTGTAGAGAACCATGGGTTCTTCCGGTGTTCGTCGGTGAAGCATGTTCCACGACAGAAGACAAGGGTTCTAAGTCGTGGTTCCTCATTTAGGTAAGCAAAGAAGCTTGATCTTTATGTAATTATGAGTAATTAAAGAAATGTCATTTATTCAAAAAAATTTGTGGCTAGTATTCATTTAGAGTTGCAGAAGTGTTGCAACTACATCATCTGGTAGAAGGTAGGAAGTAGCTGTCAGTAATATATAAATGTTATGGTTTCACAGAATGCAATGGAAACTTCAAAGAAAGCTTTAAATATATTGAAATTAATTAGTATAAATTCAAATTTTGACGTTCATAAAATTAAGCATTGAACAAAATGTGGTACAGAAAATCTTTTGTTACATTTTACATCTTTTGACACTTTTACAGTGACCTCATTTTTACCATAATTTTGTGTAATATTAAGGGGAAAATGGGAATAATTTATTAAAACCAAACTTCAAATTGGTAAAATTTATAGATGTAATGGTTCTTGGAATAGGTCATGAGTCATCATAAAGAAGTGAATATCTTTTTAGCCTCAAAACAGTTGCCAATAGATGTGGATGTATTATTTCACTTGTACCACGTGTGCGACCAAAGGTAAGATTGAATTTCAGGGGAGGGGGGGACAGGTTGTTGCGCTCAGTGTCTAACTCAAATGAAACAGAACTTCATGTAGACCTACATTCCTAATCTGTCAAGATAATTTTTCCAGTAAGCGAGAACTTACACATGGGCATCACAACACCAAGAGCTCATAGTCCATAGGGCCTATGAAATAATGATTTCTCTAATATCAGATAACAACACAGCATGCTAACTGGTGAAGTTCATGGAACTGATTTGAGATGATTCTCTCTTGGATAGAGGTTTTGTCTTGCCAGTTGAGCTAGCAGCACATATGTAAAAGTGCTTCAAACATGCCCAAGTGCTACAGAATTATAGGTAGAAAATTAACTGAATGAGTCTCACTTTTCAACAAAAAGCACACAGTTTTCTCAACAGATGGAAAAGTGATACAAATATTTAGTTCTTGTGAATTTTATATTGCACATTTCAAAGATTGATTGTGCGTATTATACGACATGTTTTGGGTATTTTTACTGCATCTGAGCTCTAGTCATGGCCATAAAAAAACCTCTTCTAATTTCCATTCTGACTTATTTTAGATAAATAATTTGGTTTTCTTTTTGTTTTTGTTTCTTTATTATGAAGATATTTTAAATCTCTGCGGATTGTGAAAATAATTTAAAAGTTAGAGGAAACTATCCCTCAGTAGGAAGATTGTCTTCTGCATTCAGATTTTCATCACCCTTATTTGGTTGCAAGAATTTCACTTATGGGAAGATTTCAGGGCAGAAAGAAAAGACAAATTCTGGAAATGAGTTAATGTCACTTAAGGTTTTGATATTAATGTGTTTCTCTCTTCAGATCCTGGATTACATTCTAACCTTTCTCAGCTTTAAAGGTTTCACATTTATCTATTTTTCAACTATGTTTTCAGTCAAACACACAAATGAAATTTTATTATGTCACGTTATTATAACCAGAAAAAAACAGTTCTATGAGATAAATGCTGAATCGTATTTTTCATTATTATATGTGTTAATTATTTATATTTTGTTATGTTTAGTAATGACCATTTTGTGAATTTGCAAATTGTCATTTTTAAGTACAGGTTTGTAAATTAATCAAGCAAAATTGGAATATTTTCATTGCCATTTTACTCAGTCAACATGTGAAAGACACTGGCTTATTTATTTCTTTAGGTATAGTGGCCGCACCCAAAAGCAGATTGTGGAGTTTGTTCGTGAGAATTATGTGAAGAGACAAACGTTCCAGAGGTATGTGGGCTTGCAGTTGCATGTTTTTGTGGTGTTGCGTGGGTGGTGTTGCATGCTGGTGTTGCTGTGCCTGAATGCCTTGGGTCATGTCTGCCTTCTGCACACCTGTTACTTGTGTGTTTTTAATTTTTATCAGTGGAATTATATATGTACATAGTGACAGTTGATGTACATGAACAGAAACTGAGGGATGTAAATATCAGGTTCATAGATATTTATGTTTGTGCTGATCTGCTTGCACATATGTAGGAATGTGAGTCCCTGTGAATATTTTAACATTTTTAGTTTGTTGAAGAAAAAGTCAATTTGTGAAACATAACACTTTTGAAAACAGTCTCGTTTACTATTTATTTGATTTGATATGTATGAAGGTGTTGGTTCTGTACAGAAAATATAATGTAGGTACAAATTTGAGGTTAGTTTCAAAATTTTAAAGTGCACTTTGCCAATAAAAATAGCAATGTGCTGGAGGCAGACTGACTTCACCCCACCCTGTGTATTCCTCATGCCTTTGCGATGAGGAGGGGAGGAGGACGAGGAAGAGCAGCTCGCCTCAGGCGCCAATCCAAGAGCATTCTCTCTCGTAAACCAGAATCATTAAAACTGCAATGCTTGCTGGGGGCTGTTCTGAACAGATTGTAGATTAAACGTAGACTATTCAATAAGGAAAAAAAAAAACATAGAAAAATAAAGTGAAAATCTCTTTTGACAGTGCAAATGGTTTGGTCTATAGCATAGAGAAAATTTAACTTTTGTAGACACTATCTAGAAATCTAGTTAATAGCACAAGTAGTGCCTCTAGATAGTAACATAATAGCAAACGTCTTTCTCTTTCATGACTGTGAATAGTCTCCTTCCTGTTCAGAGCAGCGTTAATAAAAATGAAATAAACTTCTCCTGCATTACCTGACCCACAGCCTGGTTGGCTGGGGTTGCACGCATTCACGGCTGTCTCCATCCCTTTGCTCATGGCTTTCTCTACCTTCATGCCTCTGAACTAACTTGGTCTGTGCTGGGACATTCATCTGCTGTGAGGTTTTGGTGGACTATGTCAACATGTTATACCTGGGACAAAAAAGTTGGAGGGTTATCCCCTTTAGCTTATGCATTTGATTGCAACTCATTCAAGCGATTAGGGTTTATTCTAAAATGTTTGACAGGGGTTTAAAATTACTGCAGCTGTATTAGAATGCTTCCATCAAATCTTGGTGTACGTTTTGCTTCTGATATTATTAATTTGTTGATGGATTTCATTGCTATTACACGAGATGATCTGCTTGTTATATACATTTTTAAGACTATTAGTGCTTGAAGACAATGTTTTTGCAACCTTGTTGTTCCCCATTCTGTTTTATTGCAGTTCAGGTTCGTATGAGAATTTTTCATGCACAGAAATTTCAAAAATTATTCATTAAGAAGGATGGGTGGAGAATGAGCGGGGTCATATCGTTTTGACTAATTCAAGAACCTCTCTGCTGAAAAGTAGGAGGAACGTGACGTGAAAACTCATATGGCAGTTGGCATTTAGTGCCTTTGTAATATCATCAGTTGCATCCTCTTTACACTAAGAAACTTCAATAAAGATCTTGCTATTTATTAAATTTCAGTGCATCCACATCGTTTTCATTAAGGTGTGAAGTAGTTCTGGACTTCCATGGTACCAGAGAGGAGTAGATAAAATTAATAAGTTAATATTTTTTGCACAGCATTATATGTAGTCTGTACCATAGATACTTAATCAAAATATTGTAGCCTTTATTGAGGCAAATAGTGTATGTAATAATGTCAGTTTTTAGCATGTCTCAATCTGGGTATTGAGAATTAAATTTCAGAAGAAATTCTTTTGAGACAAATATTTCATTGTGTTAAGAAACTAAGAATCAATGTGTTTCTGTAATTTTTGCTAATGACTATGAGCACATTATAAACAGCATTTCAATGAACATTGACCTGTGCTAAGGTGGAGAATTTTACTGGAAAAGCCTCTAAGTGTAATGTAGTTGGAATAAAGAAATAAAATAGAACTACAATTGTGGGTTTGTCTGCCTTTGTGAATATACACTAATAACAGTGTAATAACAATTTTTAAGTCATTGAGAGATTTGCACTCTATGTGACTAGGGGTGAGGTGGAAAGTGTAGAAAAGGAGAGAAATTGTCTTTCCAGAAGCAAACAAAGTACGACTTCGTCTGTCACCCCAGGATTGCAGGAAAAATTAATATATTTTGGTATATCTTCACCATTTGCACTAAACCAAACATTAGGTTTGCTTAATAAGCTATGTAAATGTTGATATTCAAAGAGTAATCTTTATCTATCCAAATAAATATATATCCAAGGTTAATCAATTACATATAGTTAAAAAGGAATTGATAATGCAGGATTCACAAGCAGTAGCTTGGCATTGTACTCAAGAGGCAGTTTTGCTCAGAAGTAATTGGACAATGATCTGAACATGAATAGTTATTGGGCTGTGAGCACATTGTGCATGATAGTACGAGTGTACATTGATACGAGTTCATTGGATTGGATTTTGGTTATTTGCTATTGGCTGGTATTGGTGAAAGAAGAGAGAGATCAGCCTGGAATTTAACAAGAAATCTAGTGTGGTCTTAAATGAGGGTTAATTTGTTTTCTAGAGCTTTCAAGGTGGCAGTTATCATTTTTTTAAATTTCTCCGATATTGTGGTTGCAAGCACGCCATTAAACCAAAGCTGTTGTTTGTGAACCCATTCGAATCCATGCTTACGAGACGAGTTCAAAACCGAAACGCGACGTCGAGGTAAGGATGCCTGTCCCCGAAGAATACGGCCCTAGTAGCGTAGTGCGTGCCGCAGCCGGGTCAGCATGGGCCAGCATGCAGCATGCGCTACGCCGCGACGCTTGGGACCGGCCGAGAGCTGACGCCGTAGTGTAGACCAGTGGCATTGACTGCTTGCCTGCCTGCCTCCTCTCGATTGGCGAGGTGTAGTGCCAACGCGACCCATGGTTCTCTTCTTCTCGTTTTTTATTCTTTTCTTCGTTCAAATGCCCACGAAGACGAAAATCTTAAAGTAATTTGTGGAGGTTCTGTGTTTGTATTGCGATGGTTGTAAAAGGGGAATTAAGATTTTACTTCCAACAATTCAAACGAATATTATTTTTATCTGCATAATGTCTTTAAGGAGTTTGCGTTTAATTCCAAAATATGGGAGTCCGCTAATAGCGCATTTATTTTTCAGAAGTTGCTCTGTCTTAAACACAGAGCAACTCTTTAAAATGTTTGTGGACGTGGAAGAAGGAATACATTATCAAATGCAGAGCGATTTCAAGGATAATATCAGAGGAATGTTTGCGCAGAATTACCAGAGAAGAAATGCAAGCAGAATTCGTAATCTCTGAGAGGAAATGAGAGCAATATAAGCATTTGGGGAGAAGACGAACGCCTTGACTGCAGGATCGTAGACGCTGTTCGCATAGTGATGAGGGGGAGGATGTGAATGAGGACTCGCGAAGCGGTGGCTGGCGCGCCGACCCCTGCCCGCCCGCCCGCCTGCCCGCC
>BOPP01000033.1:6495462-6552490 GCA_017312745.1 Gryllus bimaculatus | reverse complement strand
CCCTCTCCTCCCCCCGGCCACCCCTACTCACCCCCACTCCCCGCGCGGGCGCGCCCCACTTGTTTCTGGTTGTGAGTGTACGTATCTCGATCAGAGCGATTTATCGAGTGACTTTTTTTCTCTCAAGTCTCCCTCAGATGCCCCCACCCCCTCTTTGTCATGTATTATAACTTAGAATGTACATTGGAAACAATAAAACAGGACAGACTTTGCTTATGCTTTGTGTTTTCTTGCGGAATGTTGTCAAATTAACAAATCAACTTTCAAAGACCCATTCAGCCTTGCTTTGGTTTGTTGCTGAGGTGTCGCCAGGTCTCTAATGAAATGATATTTTAAAAATGGCACTCTTATTCTTTCTTTCTCTTTCAGAAATGAGCTTTCATTAATTCATCACAGTTTTACTTTTGCTTCAGATTTGCCACTTCCATATGATTTTACACCAATGCCTGGCAATACCTGGCAATGCCTGGCCTCTTCATAATATTATAATTTCACCTTCCCAAAAATATCCTTCATACTGCTCATCCTTGCTTATAATTTATTTTCAATTTATTCATCCTATCTCACATAGAAAATCCACTGCTTTCTTGCATATACTCTTGAGAATTACTAGCTTTCCTAAAACTAACAACTAACAAGCTGGGATACAAAATTGGTGAGTTTCTACATTCTTCTTTCTAACTTAGTGTGCTGAATGTATTTCTTTCTTTCCTGCTTCCTCATGTGAGGTCTTATTTTCCATTATGTTCATTATTACTACCTGATTTGTTACAAACATATTTAGTTACTACTAAGATATAAATTATTTTATATTATTATATACAATGCTTCTCAATTATTTTGTATATAAATATATTGTATACATTTTCTCTAGTTTGGTACTTAAATGCTTCCTTACATGTGATATAATTGAATCTTGAATTCAAATTCAGTTCTTTGTTTATGTTGTTTTTCCTCTTTTTTATTTTTTTATTTTGTGTAATATTTTACATTACCAATGCATTGCATGTTGTGCAGCATGATTGAATGTGTGAAAAAATAAGAGTTCTCTAGCGTACAAATACTTTTTTTCTGATTATTTTTTATGTAAATTACAATCATGTTTATATATATATTACTATTCTGTAATACACCAGAAAGTATGAATGTCATTGAAGTTATTGGTGAATTTTGTGAAGAACATATGTGTTGAATATTTTTATTTTGTTTTATCTGCTGTTTTTGTTATATTTGTTATATTATTTATTTTGTATTATTTGATCTTATTTGTTTTAAGAATAGAAATTTGCATGTTTTATATCCAATAGGAAGAGCATTTTGATTTTAAGATTGTAAAGAAATGTAATTTGCATAGTTTGTTACTCATGTTCAAACAGAATTAATTATTATCAGTAGTGTTACTGATTACTTTATTATGAAGTTTATTGTATTGGAGAAGTTTCATTTTGTTTAATGTTTACTTTCTTTCCTTTAGAACATGCAATGAAGAATTATAATTGAAACTGTTTTTTTGATATTGTTGTATGTTGACAATTTATTTTTGTTGTTATATCATTTCTTATCCTGTGTGTTAAAATTATTTGATGTGCAAGAAATGCTATGCATGTCATGAATTATCAAATCCATTCCAGGTATATTACCAATGTAGAAATAGATTTATTGCATATCAAAATCAGTTATTTCCGGGCTTGAAGGCCGTGGTCCAATGGAGACTTGTCCAAGTCTCCATTGGACCACGGCCTTCAAGCCCGGAAACAACTGATTTTGATATGGAAACCGGCCGTGAAAGCCTACATTGTATGTTAGATTTATTGCATGTTTGTGTACTTTTTATTTCTATCATATGCATTACATTTTTAAAACTTAATATACATTTGCAACATACATGAAATTTGTGAGATTGATAATCGTGTTGGCATTATAATTTGTCTGCATATTTTCCCTTTAATTTTAAATGTCAGTTAAGTTCAGAATAGTGTGTTATCTTTTAAAACTGAGTGAATTTTTTTCATAATAGAATTTCTACCAAAATAAGGTCACTTTTATGAAAGAGCTTTGTTTTTCAAAGTGTCTGGAAAACGGTTTCTTGTTGATCTATTATCTGATAAATATATTTCATGGTTTCAGTTAATTGACAGAGTACATGATAGCATTTGAATGATTTTTTAAATGAAAAACAAAAAGTTTACAATAATTCTTTAAATGCAAGCATGTGTTGGCAAGCACTTTAACTTAGAGAACATGTTTGGATTCTTTCACAGAACTATGTGCTTGTGCAAAAATAGAGGGGGGGTGCATGTTGTGTGTAAATTAATGTAAATTTTTTTTTAATCGTAATTTGTCTTTGCAGGAGAAATCAATTCAACCATTGGATCAGTAAGTCCAGCACTCATCGAGAATCATCATGCTCACAACAACGGAGATCTAGGGTCACCCACCAGGTCAGTAAATTGAGCAGAGAGAAAACTATAAGATATCTCAACTGAACTTGCTTTTGTTTTCAAAATTGCCTTTCTAAGTTGTTTATAGAAAATTCTGTGCTGTAGATCCAATGAAAATTCATTCAAGTTCTGTTGGAGTAAAGTTATCATGTTAATTTCTTTACATTCTGAATTTTAATGTACAGAAATTACTGAATTACAGCTTAGCATTGGGTGTCACTTAAATTTGATGTACATTAACTAAATAAGCATTTCCTTTTTTAGTGTGGATGGCGAGTCAATCCGATCCCCCGATCTGTCGCCTAGCAAGAGTTTGCGCACAGATCCGTCCAGCCAGCGAGAATGGGAGGTTGAACCTCGAAAGAAGGTACGATATAGAACATACGCCATAAGTGCTGACAAGACATTAAACTCATAGTGTTTTATAAACCATCTTTCTTCATTCTTTTTTTAGCGCTTTCCCATCGATCGTGCATACTTCATAGCTAAGGAAATACTCATGACAGAGCGGACGTACCGCAAGGATTTAGAAGTCATTACTGTGGTAAGTTGCAGTATGTAAATTCAAAAGAATACACAAAACCACTACATCCATCTCTATCCGTGCATGCTCAAATTTGTTCTTGTGATTTACATTGCATAACTTTCTCCTAGTGTCGGTTCAGCTATTTAGCAAAAAATTCCTCCTCGTACGTTCATATGAAATAATTTAAATTGTTTCGTAATGTCTTACACTGTTTCTAGAATGATGCCAATGTTGTAAAATTAAATTTCACAATAATAATTTAAATTTAATTTATTTGTCAGTTCTCACTTCAGATAGACATGAAAAATTGGGATTTTTTGTTAGTAATTCTTATATAACTTTGTGAAGATACATGCTACATTTTCTTCGTAACATGTACGTAGTGCTTTATGGATTGCACAATAGTGTTGAAATCATATTTGAGAATACGCAATATTTTATTTAATCATTGCCTGAGAAAATAAAATATATCTTTCTGAGAAGTATGTGAACACCACTGAAATGAAGTATCTGAAAGAAAAAGGAGCCAAATACCTGACCTATAATTTTATATTAGGCTAGTGGGTTATGCTGTTGTATCGCTTCATTTAGTAATCTCAGTGATAAAATATGTTTACATTTATATCTAATGCAATTTTAATGCAAGTTTTATGTGTCATTTCATGCACTTCTCTGGAGACATATTTTCATGAAAATCTTTAAATAAATTTTCCGCAGGATGATGTAATTTTCTCTTTTACTATGTATATTTCTCCATATGCATATATATATATATATATATATATGTATATGAGAAAATAAAAACAGCAGTTTCTTGGGTCCTTGTCTCTGATAATACAAGTGTGAATCTCATAATCCAAATTCCTCACTATTTCAGTGGTTCCGAGAAGAGGTGGGGAGAGAGTCTTCAGTTTCAGCTGTGGAGCAACTTCTGGCTCTTCTTGACCCTCTCCATGAAGCTCATTGTGCATTTTTGCGAGAAGTGGAAACTCGTCTTGCCACATGGGAAGGCCGCAGCAATGCTCATTTAAAGGGCGACTACCAGCGCATTGGAGACGTATTGTTACGCAATCTGCTGATGTTGCCTGTGAGTTAACTCCTTGTTTACTGTTGATTAATATGTCATTGTGTAATTATTAATTAAAATATTATGGTATTATAAAGTATATAAAAAAATTAAATGAAAACTTGTACAAAAATATATTTCTTAAATTTAATTTTTATCATAGAACACAATTTCTTGTTGGAAAAACGCTCATCCAAAAGTCAAGCAAAAAACAAGTTATTGCTTTAATAAAAATGAATTTTCATATAAAAAAAGTTTTTTCATCAAAAAATAAATTTAAAAAATGTAATAATGAAATGTGCCAAAGCACAATTTCTTTTAAGATTTCAAAACAGTGTAAATTAATGAAACTTCAAATGTTTAAAACTTCTTTTTTATAGAATCAAAAAGTTGAGAATTCTTTTGAGATAATGTTTCTGTTGTTTTTCAGCATTATTTATAAGAACATTGGTTTTCAAAACAATTATTAATTGATATATGAATATTGGAAAGTGTGACAGAAACGTCAGGAATTTTTATTTTTCACTCTGGTGATTGGTGATGGTTGAGGACACCAAAGTTCATGACTCCTTCCCCACTCCACGTGGATACAAAACTGTTGCAAAATTAACGTAAATAATGTTTTACAGGAAGAAAAGCAAAATATACGCCATACATAAAATAAGATGATTTGTGCCAAGAGTAATTCTTGAAAGTGTGCAATGTATTATGAACTGGTGTTAACTCATTTTCAAATTTCTGTTCGAACAAAAATGGACTAACACAACACGGAATTGCGACACCTCTCCCTCACCTTCCCAATTGAATGCAAGGTTTGCTCGCGCTTAGTGATCTTTATCTGAAATGAATAAAGGGTGACATACTCCTCTATATTTTTGGTAGTATTCAGAACTGATACTATGTATTTAAGGTCATATGCTATTCAGATTCATCAGTTTTGCATTTTGATGCAAAATAAGAAAAACTTTGTCTCAAAAGCTTTCTTTGAAAACATTTAAAGGTTTATAAATTGTATTGGTTGTTTTATAAAGAAGGAATTCAAATATCAATGGCATTACTAAACGGACTACTAGTTTTGTTGTTTGTGCTAAGAATGAATTCAGCCCTTCTTATCTGTTGTTTGCTGTTCTCACCAATGAATTAGAAAGATAGATTAATTTTGGCATTGAAGTTCGGAAATATATCCAAATGATTTGATCTACAATCCAGTAGCCAATTGCTCTTTGTGACCAGCAGCTGTACGAAGAATACTTGGCCTGCCATCTTGGAGTGCTGCAGCGCCTAGATGAGGCTCTTGGATCAAGTGCTCGCTTTGAACAACTCTATCGGGAATTTGAACAACAAAAGGTGTGCTACCTGCCCTTGACTGCTTTTGTTTTGAAGCCTCTGCAGCGTCTGCTTCACTATCAACTGCTGCTCGATCGTAAGTTTCTTTGCAATGGATAATTGTTTTGAGTTCTGGCTAGATTATTAAAATGTTCTGTAAACAGTAATAAAGTCACTTGGAGTGAATCTTTGCGATGTGAGATTTTACAAAAAATATTCAAGATATTGTTTGATTGTAAGATGCAAAGTTCTTCTCTATTTTATAGCTTAAACATATGTTTTTCAAAGCACTCTCTATGGCTTAAATATTACAATCATCATTTTTCTTGCAATTTTGCCCATAATGTATTCCTATATGTTATTCCTCAAACATTTCTGATCTCCTACAGTGCATGTTAATGGTTGTTGGATTAAATATGACAAAATGAAATAAACTTTTTTAAAGAAATTTAGGATTCCATTTTGTTTGCACTCAAATGAACGATCCTTTTCTCTAACACCCTTATTGTTTAAAAGTCACCTTAGGGAAAATGTTCATAACGTTTGATAAGGGTCATGAAAAATTAGAAGTGCAATTTGCTCACAAGTGTTTGAGACAATGTAAAATAATATAAGTAGTTACAAACGTTAAAAATTGTTAAAACACATCTTTTGAATCTTCTCCTAGAAATCACATGATTTCATAAGGTAGGTCAAGATAGATTTCTTTTAATTGTTGTCTTATTTTATTGATAGTGAATGATAATGTATCCAATAGAATATTATTTTATTTTATTTTCTTACTCTAGGTCTTCTTCGACATTATACAAAGGATCATCCAGATTATGAAGATTGTTATGCAGCCAAGAACAAATTAAGTGCTACTGCCCAAAATGTACCAACAATTCTTAAGGAATCTGTAAGTAAAATTCCTTGCAAAACACTAGGTAGTAAACATTAGCTATTAAATTATGTTTCACAATTCAAAAATCTGTTAATTTTTGTGTGGTAGGAGAATTTTGTCCAGTTGTGTGAACTGCAGCGAGATATGGTTGGATTCGATAACTTGGTGCAAGCTGATCGTGATTTTCTACGCCAGGGTTGTTTAATGAAGTTGTCTAGGAAAGGTTATCAGCAGCGCATGTTTTTCTTGGTGAGTTGTATGATATAACTTGAGATGAATGTTATTAATTTAATTTCAGGGTATTTATTACTCATAGATCAATTGTTTTGATCATCATATAGATTTATGTTTAGTGTACTCTCGCCACAAATTCTTCCATGACTTGTGTTTTAGTTCTCTGATGTGCTGCTCTATGCAAGTCGAACAGCCCAACCCTGTGTGCAATTCCGTGTTCATGGTCAGTTGCCGCTGAGAGGTGTGTTGGTAGAGGAAGCGCCTGACAATCGTATGGGAGCTAGCTTTGCCTTTACTATATATGGAGGCAACAGGTCAGTATATTCATTATTGACGCTTCCATTTGTGTTTTTGCTGGAATTATTACACAGAAAATCATTTCAAAAAATGGTCCTTGTTATTTTCATTCTCATATTTAATTTACTTGCTCATTTTTATCTACTTAGTTATAATTGACAAAATAATACATTACACTGAAAATTCAATAGACATTTTTTCACTCATTAAAATTACTCACCCCAGTGCCTATTATTTGCATCTGAGTCTAAACATACTCACTTATAAAAGAAAATCTTATTGTACTTGTAGGTACTGAAAATTTCAAATATTTGCAAAATATCTGAAAATTAAATGAAATGAATTGTTTATGAACATCAAAATGTAACAAGTATGCTTTTTTATGACAGGGCTGAGTGGTGCAAATTTCATTAGGATTGTTTTATCAAACATGGATCATCCATTCTGTTATCTACAATTATAACCTAGCTATTTTTTATTTATTGCTGGAATTATTTATTTTATTTATTACTGGAATTATTGTCTAAACATCTGTTTTAATCAAAACTACTTTGCATTGTTCATATGTGTTGTTATTTTAAATTATCATTTGTTTTTTATTCTTAGTTGCATTTTACATTATATAAATTTAATTGGTTTTCACTTGTTTTGGAATTAACAATGCATTATAGTTGGTATTCCAGTTCCAAAGGAGTCCACCAACTTCAGTTCTACCGGAAAAGAAAATCCAAAGATACTTGCAAACAAGAATACACGATTCTTGATCTTTGAACATTGAAATAAAAATTAAGGCTGGCAAGGAAAATGTATTTTTTGTTTGTTGAATATTAAACCCAGAGCCAATTTTGTTTTTTAATTTAGTTGAATGTTTTAGTTACAGTAGTCTTACTCATTTGTTTCAAACAATGCTTTTCTTAAGTGTCAAAAAAAATGACGACTGTTAATACTCACTGGTATGCGTGCCCTAATCAAACAGTAACTCACTGTTGTAGTTATGACTTTTGTTGGTCCTTTCTTTAGGCCTCTTTCATTTCCTCCAGTCATAATATATTTTCATGGATCCTCAGTATTTTTATATCATCCTTTTGTTATATAAAAGTGAGAGTAGAAGTAGCAGAAGGAAAGGGAGAAACGAGAGGTCAAGCGGGGAGATAAGCTAAGTGTGTGGGAGCAAGCAAGGCTGCTTCATAGATTAGTACCACAAATAAATACTCAGGCAGATCAGGTAGTGTATCATGTTCAGAGCAGTACAAGTATTGTGTTGTGCTTTACAGGGCCCTGACAGTTGCTGCTAGCTCCCAGGAAGAAAAGGACAAATGGCTAGAAGACTTGAGTGTGGCTGTGCAGGCAGCCAAGGAGAGAGGAGACAACCGTCTGCAGTACCTCAGCCTCAAGAGTTGCAGTGAGTTTTGTAGTTTTGATTTTCTCCTTATGTGTTTAATCAGTCACTATTGCTTTTGAAACAAATTGTTTTGTACTGTTATTGAGTAGTATGTTTTACTGTTAAAATAATGGTAACCAGTTAGTTCACAGATTGTATAAAGAGTTTTCAATATTTTTGTTTAACATTGTCTTATATTTAAATATGAGCAATATAAATGTATAAAACTGGTACCAATTTCCAAAAACATTTATTTAATATGTTTTAACTTTTTTTGTTAGTAATGTTTGTAATGGAGAGAAATGTTGCCTTTAACATGTCAGTATGATAAAATAAGCTCTTGAACAATTGTAAGTCCTTTATTAAACTATTTTCACTTTAGGGTACATTTTGAAATGAAACTCAAAATGCCTTTCAAAATATTTCTGCTAAATAGATTTCCCTTTTCCTAATGTATTTATTTATTTGTGATGGTAAAAGAATTATTTAAAACACTTTAATTGGCTTCCAAGTTTGCAAAAATGCAAAAACAGTTTTTTAAGGTTTTGGTTAATTAATACAAAGAGAATTTATGCATTTCTAAACAGGTTCATCAGATGAGGTGATGGACAAGTGTGGCGAGGAAGGCAATGCAAACCGAGAGAAAGCACCTCCTGTGCAACGTAGCAACACCACTGTTCATGTTTGCTGGCATCGTAACACCAGTATAAGCATGCGTGATCAGTTGAGAGCTGTTGAAGTAAGTTTTAACTTCTTTGGAATTACCAATAATTTCTGATATGAATAATTTTCTTAGGATGTAGTTTTAATGACTACTCATACTACTGTCAGTAATGACCAAATATTGCAGACAAACATGAATGAAAATTTGTTTCAAAAATCTCTTTAAAAATTGTGTTGATCTTTTTTCATTTAAACGTTACAGCTCGAATGAAAAAAAAAAAATTATGAAATTATGTAAGAACTTGAAAAATTAAATCATTCTTGACTTCTAAAGAGCCTCTTATTATTGGCTGTCTTAGTGATATTTTTCTTTAGCAAGATGACAGACAGATGACAGTTTTTCAAAAAAAAAAATATTTATTTAACCATAGTTTGTTGTTGTTTTTTATTAAATATGTGAAGTGATTGGTTTTTTTTGCATGATCTAGATATTTTATAGTTAAGGCAAAAAAAAATCAAGATTGTGCAAAAACAGTTTGCCCATGCTATTTCAACAAACTGTTTTTTAGGTCATATAAAAATGTTTCAATTACGATTAATTAATTGTTTTATCTGTATTCTTCGTGTTAAAACAATGCCCCACCTTCGTTCACCATCTTAGTGAGAAAAATTATTTTGACCTCCTTTTTTTATATATAAGAGGACCAACTTCATGCATGCATAGCTGTGCCTAAAATTCCTTGCTTTTGTTCTGTCTTTGAAGAAAATAATTTTGAAGTTTGAGAAAAAAAAGTCATCAAATAATTATTTTGAAAAGAAAACATTCAAATTACATTCCAGTTTCAGTTAATAAAATACAAATGTTATGAAGTTAATTGAGAGTACATGTGAATAAAATTTGTGTCTGTGTTATTTGTTGTACTTATAATATGACAGGAAAGGTGAGAAAACTTTGCAGTGAGTGGAAAACTACTAATTTTATTAGAAACTTCAAATCTTTCTTCATTATTTTAAAAAATAATGATAGAAAATACTACTGGACATATCAAAAATATGTTTAACATCCCTTTATTGACTTTTCTTCATTTGAACAAAATATTTCCAAAGTGCTTGACTGAGATTTGTTCAAATTACAAAAAATGTTAGGGTATAATATTGAATTAAAAATGGAATGACCTCCCTATTCTGTGTGAGGCATACAATAACACAAACATTAATATTTTATCTTTTAGAGCTAGTTGAAAAACTTCCTGTAAACTGTTATTTACACTACATATCATTCTTGAATTGTGAACCGTGCTCAAGAAGTGAAAAATTAAAAAACATATTTTAAAAATTGAAACTAAACCATTTCATTCATCTTCGGTTGCAGCAATATATTTCGTAATAAAATGATGGCTTTTTTTTGCTTTCATTATTAAATCAGCTTTAAAGGGTTTCTATTTAATGCTTTGATAAAAATAGAAATCTTCAAAGATTTCTTGGATTAAGTAATCAAATTTGCTATTTGCACATGTTTCAAGATATTTTCATTCAGCCGATGTATCTCTAACTCTACTTATACTCTCAGTATTTAGAATATCTGCATGACAAAATTTTTCTTACTCACAAATAAGGTTGTGTAAATGTAAATTATAACCCTGAATTGTCTCACAATATTCAATATGAAACATTCACATACTTTTTTTTTTTTTGCCCAGAATCAGTTGAGTGGTTACCTGCTTCGCAAATTCAAGAACAGCAATGGTTGGCAGAAGCTGTGGGTGGTGTTCACATCCTTTTGTCTATTCTTTTACAAAACTTTCCAAGATGACTTCCCACTGGCCTCGCTTCCGTTGTTGGGTTACACAGTCACTACTCCAGCACCTACAGATGGCATTGCCAAGGACTACGTGTTCAAGTTACAATTTAAAAACCATGTATACTTCTTCCGAGCTGAGAGCGAGTACACATTTGGCAGGTAATTTATATTAAATTTTCTACTTTTACCCAGCTTGTCTATTTCTAGTTTATCTGTGTTTCTTGACATATATCCCTTTTTTTTTATATGTAGAACACTGCTGTAGAATTTGCGTGAAATTAAAAATACTTGTAAGTGGTGAAAGAATTTGAATTATTTAGAACAAGTTCCTGAATGTGCTTTACTTGAATACTCTCAAGTTCTCTCAAGGATCTTCTCTCTCTCTCTACAGTTCTCTCAAGGATCATATTTTAAATTTATATTTTAAAAACTATTTTGTAATTTAGGGATTTCATTCTTCCATAGCTCTAAACAATATTTAAGCATAGATTTTGAAAAGTATTATGCTTACAAGATTTTTCAACAAATGTGTTTGTATCTTGTATAGGTGGATGGAGGTAATTAGCAGTGCGACACAGCATTCTGGGCGAATGCGTCTGTTTTCTCGAAAAGACAGTGCGCTTGGAGAGCCTCAGAATTGACATTGAAAAATAACATTTTGTGTGTTGATGCACTGAAACAAGAAGTCACAAGTTTGCATTTGATACTCTTGAAGGAATTCGCAGGGTAAACAGGAACAGAGGGATAAACAGCCATTGAAAGTCATTGTTTAAATGACTTATTACACTTTTTATTCATTCCAATTTTTCAAGGCTGCCAACATTTTCTTATTGTACAATGCTCTTTATTTTTCTGTTTAAGTTTTCACACTGTAAACACTAGTTTTATACTTTCATGCTGTAAGGTAATAGAAGGTAAACTTCAAAATAAATGGTCTGAAAATGTGTGTCTGATAGTTCTCATACGACTACAATGAATAGTGAGTCATGAAATAGGACCTGAAAGAAGTATGTTCTTTAATTGTGTAGAATACATGAGATTCTGAATGTCATGTGTTAACAGAATTCTAGGATTTTTATTACTTATCTGCGACATTCACAAGTTAATTGGTAATTATTTTTTATTTTGTTGACTCTGAATGTTTAATATCAATTGATTTTATATAAAACATGAATTTGTAAAACACTTTCAGATAAAACTATATATCAATAATAGCTTATGCTTTACCTTCAGTAGGACAATTATTGACATTTATAACATTTTAAAATTGTATATATACTGTAAGATATTGTTAAGAATCAGTAGGGTGGTGCTAAAACACCAATCTTGCCATTTATAATGGCAGCTGCTATTTGTAAGAACTTACATCACATAAAAATCACCATCACAAAAAATTGTGTATAAAGGCCATTGTGAGATTATCAATTCTTTCATTTGGAACTTATCACTTACAGTACTTCAGGTAAGCTAGTGGGATGGGAAGAAAGTTTTCAAATTCACAAATAAACATATTTTAATGTATTTGTTGTTGGTATACCAGATTAAAAATTAAATTGGATTACTTTGTTTCAGAATGTATTTATTCTTCAATATTTACATTGTCTAAAAGAATTCATTGCTTTTTGCAGTATACATTATTACAAGAAGGAATGGTTAAAATGATCAGTGATGCAACACTTTTCAACATAAGGCTTTGTATATCTGAATGCGACCAACCCATGCCAAATAACCAGTTTTATGTAGTCCAGTTTCATTGCCTTATCATTTTTGTTTTATTACACATCTTAGGCTACTTCAAATAATGAATTGCAAATATAGATTACCAAGTAGTCCATTTTATCATCTGATGACTGTTTAATAGTAGCATAAGGC
The DNA here is from genome assembly GCA_017312745.1 of Gryllus bimaculatus. NCBI lineage: Eukaryota > Metazoa > Arthropoda > Insecta > Orthoptera > Gryllidae > Gryllus > Gryllus bimaculatus. The sequence goes on along the minus strand of BOPP01000033.1, from coordinate 6,540,000 downwards.
TTCAAAATATTTGTTAGTAATTAAATGCTCATTAGTGTAAACTTACTAATTTTGTTCATGTTACTCCTCAGAAAACATGTTTTTAAATTTACAAATAAACATAATATAGTTAATACTTTTGGTGTTGTTATTGTTGGGATAAAGCATGGTTCTTCCAATCTTTATCTGCTGATAGTCAGAAGAGGATGGTAACTTGGTTTGGTCTACAGGGGACAAAGTATTGTCAGAAAGAAAGACCAAAATCTCCATTTTTCACTTTCTCCATTTCCTTGAGAAATCCTTGTGTAATGACTTAAATGTAATTTCTCCTTAAAAAATTAGCACAAGAGCTCAAACTTTAGATTAACAATGTTGCAAGTTCTCATTTGACCAATCATTTTTTTTCAAAAACTATGTGGCCTGACAAATTTATTTCCAAAATCCAAATTCTAAATCAATCAGCTGCTGAAAAGTAATTTTTAATGCAAGAAATAAACTAGGCTAATAAGAAATCAAATCCATTTGTATTTATAAGTTCATGAAATAATGAGCCAAGATAATTTTATGAAAAATTAATTTTGAAACACCGTTTGATGTGCGAGATATTGATTTATTGATGACATACTTGTGTGCTGGAATTGCTTTTAATAGCAATTATGCATGTAGTATAGAACATATTAGTAGAACAGGTAAAAGTTTGTCCATTTATCATGAATGCTATTAATTAAAATTAATTTATATTTAGGAACAAAGAATTTAAAGCTGCAAATGCCATTTTAATGAGGAAATATGAAGTATTCATGCATTTGTTGTTATTTAACAAAAAGTATGAGCTGTATAAATTGTTGTTATAAAAGTTAAGGATGTTCTGTTTATTTCTAAGTCTTCAGAATGTTTGTTGAAAACTGAAAATAATAAAAAAATATTTCAGAGTAGAAGTTGCAAGAAATTTTAAATGTCAAATTCAATAAACTGAAGATAGACACTCTTGAGCCTCATTATAAATTCTTTTACAATATTTTCAGCCCCTTGAAAGGAGACGATATGCATGTTTTCTAACAGTGTTTCAGACTTGTTGAGAAGAATTTAACTTATTTCCCTCTCCATTAGAAGCAGTTAATAAATGCAGTGAAAGGCTCTAAGCTCCCGTGTGTGATAATGTGCATGTAAGTAGAGACAAGGAAGAAAGACTATGTGTGGTCCAATTGTTAGGGTACTGCTCTGAATGGTACTAACTGGTATTGATCAGACATTTGAAATTAGCAAGTAATGTAGGCAGAGATGCAACAGTTTATTACTTTGAGAAATGAAGAAAAAGGAAGCTTAAAGATTTTTTCAAATACATGAACTATCCTGCATACATTCTTTGTAATAAATATAACATAATAAATGTTTGTTGACAATTTATTTGATAAATTGAAATAGCTCTTCCAACAGAGATTATAAGGACCAGTACTGAAAAATATAATACTGGAACATACAAGTAAAGCTGAAATTTTTATGTTGCTTTTTTTTAAAGGAGGGTGTCATGCAATTGCTAGTTTGTACCCAAATGTTAATTGTATTTCCCAATTGGAGAACTATCTTTTAATTACGTCGTCTTTAAGAGATTTCTTTTAATCTTCTTACTACAAAATTAATTCAGTGTTAATGTTTTACTTATCAGAGTATCTTTTGTTCTCTTTGTACAGTTTTGTGGAGTAAAAAATAAGTGTATGTATCTTAATTGAACCTTACTGCTTTTCTAAAATTATTAGTTTCATTTCTATACAGGTGAAAAAAACTCAGTGATATTACAGCATTCTGAGATTCTGAAAATTACTCTGAATGTTACAAATTGTCAAGTTCTCATAAATTACAATGAGGAAAACTACAAAAATTTGAGTGAAATTTATAAGCTGTTTTCAAGAAAATTCAGTTCATAATAGAACTGAATCTGAACCTTACTTTCAAATATTAAATTATACAGTGTCTGTCAGTTGTGAGAACTTTGCACCTTAGTGAAAGGCACTGGCGTACACCCTAAAATGTAATAATTCATTTCCATGTCCCTTTCACAATTTCATTAAGGGTTTTTTTTGGGGGGGGGGGGGATAAAAAGTTTCAATAATTTTAGAATATATATGAATAATAAAGATAACATGAATACTCAACTGTTCTTCAAATATCCTTTTTTTATTTATTTTTGTTAACATGCAGTAACCTTGAAAGTAAATAATGTGGGGCAAAGATGATTTACATGTTTTATGTATTTAAAAAAAAAATCACCCAAATTGTTTTAAATGACATGGAAGTTTAAATTCGAGCTGTGGAAACCACAGGTGATGAAAACTCAAGGACTCTGAGCAATCCTGAAGTTTCTAAATGTAGTAAATTCAAGATATTCTCCACTTCGGAATTAAGCCATACGTAATCATGAGACTCTCGATTTATCACTATCAAATGCTCGAATATACACAATGAATGTTTGGTATACGTGTTTTCTTGCCTTTTGTAACCATTAACAATTATCAAGTTTTTTAAAATTTATTGTCAAATTCATCTTTGTCATAACCATATTGTTAAATGCAGAAAATGCTTTCTACATCTCGAGATTTAATTGGAGTGTACTAACAAGATACAATTTGCGCCTATGCGACATTAAATTATGCACTTCATGATTTTTCTTCACAAATAATGTTTTTTTCTATTTTGGAGAAATTCAAATCAAGAATCAAATTGAATTTAACTAATCATTTTGACTTGAAGAATAAAATATACATGTATGAAAAATCTGCTTTTTTGTCACTAAATCATCATAAACAAAATCTTTGAATTTGCCCCTCTTCACTACGTACACAGCATATTCTTTTTACATAGTGACAGGAATACTTCTAAACAATTTAGTTTCTCACTTTCACTATATTGATCAGTATCACCTACATGAAAAGTGAATTAAGCATGTCTATAACAAATTATTTCATTAAAGAATTTAGTCTTCTTTATAAAGATTATATGCAGAAAGTTGTGGTATCACATATACACCTTTTTGGAATGTTTTTATCAGCTACACTGTAACCTACTCTACAATGAAACTCAACTCGTGGGACATTACAATGTCATTTATTTTGGCAGCCAGTGCTGCTTTTCTGTCCTTGAATCCATGTCTTACGTATAATTTGGAAACCCACCTTCTTAAAATATTACAAAGCAGATATTAATTTACAAGTTATAAAAAGTGAGCTTTGGCTTCTATTAGAAGCACAATATCTTACCTTTTATATTTTTGATGATGGTGAAGGGAGAAGCTTATCATATAAAACCCCATTGTTTCTAATTACAATCAAGAATTTGATCTTCCTCATTGATGACAGATGCTGTGAGTAATTATGGATAAGAGACTTTAGTTTCAAGATATTTAGATATCATTTTATCCCACTTTCATATCTTGATATCCTTGGATTACAAGTTTTCAATGGCTTCACATTTCTAAATGGAAGTGCTACTCTGATTTCCAAGATAATTTGAAGCTATATTAAAAGTCATGTATCAATGATATACTAATACATCACAATGTTGTAACTACTCAAGTATTGTGGAAACATGAAAAAAATTGTACTTACCTCAAGTTAGCATATTGAAGACTCGCAACTTATTTATTGAATACTGATAAGATGTTTAATGCACATAAATAAGGAAAAAGCTATCATTAAATAAATCCAAAAAATCATTTATTTTAAAGTGCAAAGTATAGTTTATACATTGCTTGTCTTGTCAATTATATCATCTACAACAAACTGTCTTGATTTATGACTGTTTCTTCACACTATTTCAATGGAATATGTTATTACACCACTTCTCTGGGAAATATAAAATATTTCCTGGCTTTCTTTAACCATATTTTCTAAATAAATTTTTGTTCAGAATATTTTAAAGAAATTATGAAAAGAAAACATAAATGGGCAAGTTTGGAACTATCACACATCGGATAGGAAATAAATCTTTAAAAATACAATACACAAATTCATGCAGTTTTCAGCATAAAAAAAATAACCCTTTTACCTCAACACACTGTAGCCCATACATATCATGGACTGCAATACAAATGATACACACCACATAAAAAAACAAATTAAAGTGCAACAATTTAATAGGGCCTGTCCCTTCTATCACGATATCTATGTCCATACATAGGTCCAGATCCACCACGATGGTTCTGCCAATCTCTGTCACGATCGCGATCGCGATCGCGATCACGATTACGATCACGATCTCTATCTCTGTCATGATATGATCGTCTTCCTCTATTGCTGTTTCGGTTCCAGTCAGCACGAGGTGGTCTGCTGTACCATGGATCAACAATGGGAGGAATACTTTCAGGGAGCTCTTTGATTTTCTGGAATTCTTCATCTTGATCTGTAAAACGGTTAGCAAATTCTTCTTCACATTGACGCAAGAATTCCTGCTGTTCCTCCGTCAATTCAACAACTGTCTCCCCTGCTTCTGATCCCATTTTGAATTAATGTGTCACGTGTGAGAACTTTGCACCAAAGTGAAAGGCACTAGCATACAGTCTGAAACGTAATATATTATACTTGTGCAATTGATTTATAGTCAACTCTGATATGCTTTGGGCACAACCATTAAAGAATCTGAAACTGAATACAAAATAAGTGTATGTAAGAATGGTACATAAATTATCCAAAACCTCAAAGGACAAAAAAATTAAAGTGAAATAATTACATTGTTCTCCTAGAATATTATCCAAACTTAAAGCATACAGTGTCTTCAAAGAGACCATAGATTGTGGGATGAAAATCCTGTGAACACACAATTAGATTTTTTAAATTGTATTAATATTGATCAGTATGTTAGAAATATTTAAGCTAAGTTTGAAATATTTACCAGCCCAAATGATGACCACACCGAGGGCAAAGGCAATGTCTCCAAATGTAGCCAGGAAACCAAGAATGTTCGTTATGCCACTATAAATAAACAATTTCTATTAATAAATCACTTAAATCTAAACAAGATTATTAAAATATGCATCAACGACACACTTCACATGAACTTCAACAATTGTCACGTCAAAAATGTTTTAATGCAAATGTTAAGGGTATTTATGTCCAAGGGGTCTAGCTGGAACAATGTTTTCCAGGTCTCATGTTAATTGGGACCGCCAAAAATGTTAAAAAAAGGTTTACTTCTAATTCAAATGAACTGTTATAAGTTATTTCTTGTAATAACTTATAACAAAACATGAATTGTTTAAAATAAGGGGTCCTCATGGCACTGGCGCAAGTCTCTGGTTTTCTCAACGCACCCCTGTGTATAACAATAATTACAACCTTGGGCAAGAAAATAAAATGGCATATATTCAATAAGTGTTGGACCATCTTTAACTTGTTTTGCCTTCTTTTTAGACTTTCATGAGCAAACGAACTCACCTCATGATCATGACCCATATGCAAAAGGCGAGATTTGAATTTATAATCCTTTACATTGAAGTAATGTCTCGGTACACGCTCTACCGCAATGATATTGCCCCACATTGGATCTAAAACGTGTGGCAATATCAACTTGATTTGTAAGGTACGCCCCTTGACATCAAAGGAAGGGGCTCACAATTGCACTGACCGTATGTCCTGGACCACAAGATGCTTTGGTGAATGTGACAACACGGAAACGCACGCCCAGTGGATTTTCCAACACCTGCACTTGTACGTCGCGGGCGCCAAACAATGACTGGTTGCCGCGCACCAAAGCTGAAGGACTAAACTGATTGACAATATGCACTCCGTCGCTCACATCAGCACCGCATTGCCGGCACAAAACGCACTCTGCAAAACAAACAACAAAGGCTCCAACATCAATAAAAACAAACCCAAAACAATATAAAATCAAAACATAACCTTCATTCATCCACTATCTTAAAACGGGCACTAAATTACTTTTCGCATAGTCACGTAAAAAGGACTTCAATTCAGTAAAAAGGACTCGCATCAACCACTTAACGAATAAGACTTACATAGTATAATAATATGTAATAGGTTGTATGTAAACACAAAATTCCTGTACGCCGCTGCAGAAGAATGGCGACACTAGCGTTGCCAACATGCGAATATTTAAAGCAAAGAGGGCACTTTGGGCATGGAGCTTGAGGACCGTGACTGCGGGGGCAAGGACATCACGGAAGCACTCACCCCCTGAGAGCGGCGATGACACCGTGGTGCTGATGACGACAGCGATCACAAGCGATAACAGCAGTGACGGCGGCGGCCAGAAGGCACTATGTGCCCGTCGCATTTTTGCGAACGTCACGATGTATGCCACGCAAGAGGATTACGTATCTTTGGTGCACAGTCCGCTACCTGTCTGATCGCGCTTTCTGGGCTGCGCTCAAGGGAGACGCGGTGTCCGTGGCCTTGCTTCGCGCAAACACATGCCGTGCGCCTGAGCGCCCACAGTTGGCGACGCAGGCGCCGTCGTCAGTACGGTCGTGTCGCGTGACGCAGGGGTGACATGTATTCTGATGTAAAATTCAGTTTTCAAATTCATATTCCAAGCATTTGACCTTACTGGAGTATGTTCTGTAATTGTAATTGTAATTCATTAAATCTATTTCTTTTTCGTAAAATCTGCACAGTATGTTGACGCTAACTTGAAGATATAGTTCAGAATAAGACGTCAACAATTTAGCACTTCCTTACACCAAAAAGGATTATTGAAGACTATGAACTCGCATGTTCTTTTGAGTTGGCAACGCTAAAAATGGCTGAACCGATATCCGTTCAATACTACTTTACAAAGGAGAGTGTGGCGCGCAGCTTGACAGCGCGACTAGGACGGTCGCCAAACTTCCTTGAGACGCGGCCTCGGACGCATCTATGATCCGCAGATTAACCCGTATTTCGCCCAGTTTGCTTTCTATCGCCAGCGGTTCCGCCCAGTAAGCTTTCCTTTATGATAGAAGCGTTCGCCGCCAGATGGTGCGACGCGCGCAGCTACTCGCAAGAGCCGACTGCCGAGTAGGGAGAATTGCGGTGGCGCGGCCGGCAAGTTGCGAAACGCGCGTTCTCTGCGCGTTCGAGGACAACGTTGATGGAGGGGCGTCCAAAGGGTCCCGGAAAGACTGCTCCGCGCCCGGCATGTCAACAGAAGATTCGCCCGAGCTTTAAAATATCCACTGGACGTCAATTGTGAATTGCACGTTACTCTCATCTGGCAAATTCGAATCGCACGCGCATCAGGCGTCACTAAAAAGAGCTCAAACCTCCCTTCTTGCCTCCCTTGTCTTCAGTTAAAACTTCGCAACTGTTGCAAGCCGGTCGTTCAAGCTGCGCACAAACAAAGGAGAGACGGAAATGTTCGCTTCGCCGCCATGATGGAAAGAAGGAATAGACATTTGGACAACTGTCATCAGTGAAAGGGCGTGGCCCACAGCCGCTACGAAATACCGAATCCGGGATTCATGACAGCGATACTCGCCGGCCGGCCGGCACAAGTCCCGGCGTCGCGCCGCAGAGCTCGCCCGACGCGTAAAGGTCGCCGTCGGGGCGCACTGTCAAAGCACTTCGACGAAAGATAATCTCCGCAGCGGCCTGCGCCGGCCGCTTGTGCGTCGTCTCCATTTGCGCCAATGCACAGTTTTTACGGCCCAATCGATGTAGGATAAGGTTAAAGGCTTCAATATAAACATCAAGAAGGGCCTTTGAGACTATTTCGCACAGCGCAAAAACTAACTGCGCGCGTACTCGAGCTCCGGCATCACATGCATCAGCTCCCCGGCTGCGTTAGCGAGAGGCTTCTCTCTGCGGCTTCATTACAGCGACGCTCTTTGAACCGCGCGCGCGGTCGTGTTGGTCGTTTTCCCGGCGTGAGCCGCCGACCAATGGGGAAATGTAGGTCAGGCTTGGAAATACGAGCCAATGGGCGCGCAGCTCGGCGCGGTCACGTGGGTTTGTTGTTATCTGTCAGCTGTTGCCCGCGCCGACGGCAGCTGGGCCGCAGTCAGCGGCCCGAGGCTCCGGACAGCTGATCGTAGCGAGCATGCCCGCGCCGCGCCCGGCCTCCCGCCGCCTCCGTCGCTCTGAGAGGACGCTATCGCCGTCGCAATCACCGCCCATCAGGCCTACGCCTCCGCGCGCCCCGCCCCGCGTTCCTCCGCTCTCCGCGCCCTGCGCCGCCCCGCGCTCGCGAGTGTCCGCGTAGTCGCCGCCAGCAGAGTGAGTGAGTGCTTCCGCCGAGTGCCCGTCGTCGCGTCACTTCGCCGCCGAAGTTCGTCGTTCGTGCCCAGTGCGTTCGGCGCTCGTGTGCGCCGCGCGGTGTCGACGGAGCGCGGCCGAGTGTCAGGGTTCGCGCGGGCGAGGGCGCGAGCGCGGACGAGGGCCGGCCGGCACGCAGCCGGCGCCGGCGCCATGTCCACCGGCAAGCGGCTCGCCAAACGCTCCATCATCGGGACGCGCGTGTGCGCTCCCGCCGAGGACGGAAAGTTCTACTCGGGCGTCATCCAGAGCGTCAAGTCGCCCGCGGAGGGCGGCGACGCCGACACGCGCTACTCGGTGCGCTTCGACGCGCCCATCCCCGCGCGCGAGTTTACGGACCAGCAGCTCATCGGGCCGGGCTTCCAGACAGTGGTGTCGGGCATCCGCCGCCTCGTCGCCGGCCAGCGCGTCTACCTCACCTACAACGGCCGCGAGGTGTCGGGCGAAGTGTCAGCCCACGACCCCGAGGCCGACGACGTGCGCGTGTGCATCCAGCCGCCGGGCCAAGAGGTGAGTGCAGTGTGCGGTGGCGCAAGTACTCCGCTCGTGACAAGTGACAAGTGTGCGGGACGGGAATTTGTGTGTCTGTTCGTGTCGTGCGTGTGTGGGCTCGCACATCTCGCTCGGCGAGCTGACGTCAGGGTCGCGGCGCAGCCCGGAGCCGCGGCGGCGTTGCCGGCGCCCGGGCTGCGGCGGCGGCAGCGGCAGCGCGACGTAGTAAACAAGTGCGCTACGTCACGCACCCCCGCGCCGATTTGGCTCCGCGGCTGGTGGGCGGCGGCGGCGCACGACGGCCGGGCCGGGGCATGGCAGCAGCAGCCCCGCACCACGCGCGCGCCAAACGCCGCTGAAAGCCGACTTCGCGCGCAGCGCAGGCGCGCCGGCGCCGCTCAGCCACGCGCGTGGGATCGATCGCGGCGCGCGCGGGTTGGGTGCCGGCGGGCGCCCGGCTGCGCGTGACGTCAGCGTGGGGTCGCGGGGCGGCTTCGCCAGGGCACGTCAGCGACGGCCGGTGGCGGTGCGGTTCCGTCCGGTCGGCGGCGGCGTACATCCGCTCGCGCTTGCCGCCATCGCCCGCCCCCGCCCCGCGCCCGCCCTCTCGGACCCGCGCCGCGCTGCGTCGCCTAACGGATCCCAAAGGCTCGGAACGCCGCGGCGCCGGCAAATGGCGACGAAAACGCCAGCCCGGAGCGCCGCGCGGGTGCGGCGGTTGTCGCCCGGCGCCGCAGGGCGAGGCGGTTGGCAAGTTGCCGGTAGTGCCAACATAAAGCGTAACGCCGCTGTGGCGTGTTTTTCCGGTGACGTCTGCGGCGCGCGCGTCCTGTGCGGTGGACCGGCCGTCCGGTCCGTCCGCGAGTAGGCAGGCGTCTGCTCGCTGGGCGCGTTCAAACGAGCCGCCCTTTCGACCCCCCCCCCTCCCACTGGGCCCTGCGGAGCTCGCGTGCGCCGGCGCCCTGACCCCGAAGCCAGGAAGACGCCGCCGCGACCGGCCGCACACCCCGGGCTCAGCTGGTTGGGTGGATATCGAACTGAATGCGGCGCTCGGGGGGCGGGCGTGCCATGTGCTAGACCGCCAAACAAAGTGACGTATCGAGGGGGACGTAATGTTATATACCGTGTACGCCAAAATTGTACAACGATAAGTCGATAGAATCTGACACATTCCAATGGAACGTACCATTCTTCAGTACGGTGTCTGTCTTTAAAAGAGTGTAAAAAGTGCGCACCTCTATCAAGGAAAGGAGAAACCAGTGTGATTAGCTTTAGAGGAACAATGTTTTTTCCCGAACTCGATGTTCCTACAAGGAAAATCTGCAAGCGTATCTAATGAAGCAGACTCAGGGAGACGGAAACCGAAGTGTAGAGTCTCCAATGCGTAAAGCACAGTGCTCCAACCGCTGGGGTGGACATGCCCTTGTCGCGTTTGTACGCTGTTATTACCCTCTGTATTTGAGTGCTCTAATTTAGTTGTTTAAGTGGGAAGAAACAAGTCGACGCGCTATAAGTTTTCTTATAATACCCCTTTTGAGTAATTCAACAAATACACAATTATGGGTTTTCAATGTCACAAGTACTTAGTGTAGAGAGGTTACTCTAAGAATGGTCCATTTTGGTTCAGAAACAAATGAACGTCGGACGATGGCCCTTCAAGAGTCGCAGCCATTTACTAGTGAGCCACCTGCCAACGAATACATTGACGAATTAATCGCATGGACATTAATTGCCAGTTTAGTTGCCAGGCGTTGCAGAGCAGTAGCTGTCAAAGCTGTCCCTTCTTAAATGAATCCGTGAAGCATTGCCACTCCAACGTATCCCGGAGCCTTGGGTGTTGTTCTCCGTCAGTGCGATTTCCCCAGCCCAGCCACTGTTGACCGCCAGGCACCCTCTTTGTCACGCGAACCGCTCGCGTCGCGAGGGTGAAGAAGCGAGTATGCGGAGTGCGTCCAGGAGACAATGGGCGGTGCAGCACAATGGCCGAATAACTAATAGGTGTTGCGCGTGGTGTCGGTTCCCCGGCGCGCACTTGAACAATGAGAACCCAACCGCAGGTCGTTCGTCGACAAATGAAGCGCGTGCCTGGAAAAAGCTGCGGAGGAAAAGGTACTAAAACCGCCGTTAAGTGTGCGTTTATTGCGGGAGTAGTTAGCACCGCACTACAAGTGATGCCATTGTCACTCGGACAGCGAGCGACGTTGGTGAATGCCCGGAGGGAGTGTGAAAGCGGTGGGCGAAAGGTGAAGATCCTCTTGGGGAGGGGTCCTCTGGTGGAGGAGCATAAATTAACTGACGTCCATACTAACGGGAAGAGTCGTTTATTAAGGCTAAACACACTCTGGGGAAGTAGAAAAGGTGACTTTTCGAACAGTGATTATCGTTCAGCGAGCTTAAATCTTAGTGTAACAAGGGCATGTCAAGCTATGAAGAAACACCCAGAAACTTTGTCTTATTAAAACAAATGTTTGAAAATACGCTGTATACTTAAAAAGCACACAAACTTTGATCCATTCGACGAAGAAGAATTTAAAACTCAAGAAACTGTCAGTATTGTTTGTTCCTGGGTGAGTGCAATGTAGCTTCATAGTCGCATGTTATTTTGTCCGTACTGCGTGTAAAAGTAATCCATGAGTAAATCAGTCTACAAATTGTATGATCAGACTCGGTATGATTCTTCTGACTTTGTAGCTCGTCTTGATATCTACAACTCTACTTCTACAAGTTTGGAAAACTTCATAAGGAGCGAACGACTCCATCTAGCTCTCGGTGTCGTTATTGATCGTCATTTCATATCTGCGTAATCACTACGCCTTCCCAACGACAATACCTAGTGGGAGAAGTCATTGCGATGGATCCATGGACGAAGTTCTGGGGAGTCTCTGAAATATCTCGCAAGAAAAGGTCAAGGGTTGCGTTCCTGTTGCAGTAATATTATAATTTTATTACACGCCAAAAGACCAACGATAATTTGTATCAAACACTAGATAATTTTAAGAGACTTCTGAGAGGATTTCCAGGGGATTTGCTCGCATATCTCTACAATTACGTCAGCATACTTTTTTACTAAATTTCGAACAGAGAAAGGTCTCCTCAAATTGAAATGTGAAAATAGATTGTTCTGATAGTTCATATATCTCCGACAGTTTTGTGGTATTGTCAAATACCACCCATTCTGCGATTACTTGATATTCTAATTTACAGGCAAATTATTTTAGTGAAATTATGTACGCAGCAAACATGCTCTGTGAACAGACATATTCCAAAGACACGACGCGCAAGGGTTTCTGTGTTCCCAGCAACACTGTCATTTGAATGTTAAATAAAGCATCGAGCATCATTTCCTGACACGAAGTAACATATTTGTTCTTCATGCTTTAGTTACATTCATTAACAGTTCAAAACCTGTGGTGAATGTGACATATCTGACCGGTACAGAGTTGTTTAGCGTAGTTGTTGGAAACGTTATTTGAATCGTAATGTTACACACAAGCCAGTGCATCGTTATGTACATAGAATCGAGGATGTGCAATACATAGTTGTGCGTAAAACTTTGCGTGACAACAGTGCGAGTTCCTCTGCACGAGCTATCTCTATCAGGAGACATCCCTCCACCCACTCTCTTACGTCCCTCATTCAATAGATATCGCGCAATTAAAGGAGGCGATCAATCACTCAGCCGTGCACAAATAGGCCTCTGTGCATGATAACTCTCACACAGGTTACGTAGTCCTTACTTAGTGTTCACATGTGATGGTTCTTTCATGGCTGAGCTTAGTAGAAAAGTCGGTATTTGTGACGTAGAAGAAAGTCGTAGAGAGGAGTTGCAGGAATGAAGTCGTTCATATACTCTTTATCTTCTGAGTTTGGAAGAACCTTTTCCGAGTAAATTACTTTCTTGAGAGTGCATGAAAAAAAAACAGATTTGTAATACGAACATCTTCACAAAAATGACATGGGCGTTGAGAAGATGCAATTTATTACCTAACGATAACACGTAGTGGTCGGTATCTTCAATTGTTAAGTACATTCTTATTCCAGACTGGATACCGTTGTTTCCTTCTGATACGGGAAATAATGTGAAGGGAAAACTGACGATTTCACAGAATTGGTCTGAGTTTAATTACATAATTAAAGGAAGGACCATAATTTTTACAAGCTAGCCACCAATATCCTTTATTGAATAAGTCTTCATACGTGTAAAGCCTTAACAATGTCAGAATTCCAAGGACAAAACTTTCTCTACTTTGTCGATGTAGCTCCGGCCAGGGCGAAGTACTTGCTTAACTGGTCAAGGACCGCGCGCGATCATCTGCTCTTCATTCTTGTCCCCTCCTCTGCCTTTATACACATGCGAGCACACTAGGTCTGGGAGCTTAGAGCCCGGCGCGTCTGGAACGGCGCCGCGCCGGAGGAGGGAGCCATGCCACAAGGCGATATGTCTGCGCCGCATCTCACATTCTAGTGGAGAAGGATCACTGCTAACTCACGGGATGTAAATTGCGCTTGCACCTACACTTATTGGACTAACTTGGACTAAATTGGACACTAGAGTTGATGGAAACAAAATAATCAGTCGTATGTGGATACAATATTGCAATTACTCTTATTTTTTAAAATTTAAATTACTGGTAATGGGCATTTTTCATACAACACATGTGTCTCATCCTCAACGGGGTAATTCCCATCCGAGATAAGCTTTAAGCTCCCGACTGATCTCCTGGTATGTGTGGTAGCGTAGTGCATGCAAAGTGTTGGTGAAAATAGGCCAAAGAAGGGGAAGGAAAGATCGCGCGCTGTACGCGGCCAGTCGCTAGGAAACTTCAGGCATTCGCCTGGTGTCGATCGGAGAAACAATGGAAAACTACCGATCAGACCAGCCGACCGCTAAGATTCTCCCCTGAACTGGACCTAGCTACGTAGCCAGTGTCGAAAGTCTTGCCTCCATCAGGAGTCGAACTCTCGGTCCTCCAGGTCAGAAGCACTGAAGTGACATCAGTCGATGCTCTGATCCTCGTAAGTCGGTACAAAAGACGAAAAACCACCGATCCTAGCAGCCGGCCACTAGATTTCTCCTCCAGGAGGCGGCTGAACTGGACCTAGCCAGTGTCAAAAATGCTGCCACCGCGTAGAGTGGAGCCCTAGGACCTCCCGGCCAGAGGCATGCAGTGACATCAGTTGAGGCCCTGGGCGGCTGGCGCGAGCGGGCGAGGGCCGCAACGTCGCGCACTGCGGCTTCCGTTATATGCGCCGGGCGCGGCGGGAGAGGCGGGCGGGCGAAGAGGGGGGGGGGGCAGCGGAACCGCTATTGCGAGGCTCTCGTGCCCGCACCGACTCGTCCTCTCGCCGCATGCGCTCGCGTGACTTGCGCATCTCTCCGCATCTCTTGCCGCCGAGGAAGCCTCAGAGCTCAGCGCAGCTCAGCTCCGCGCTGCCCGGAACGCGAAGAACGGAAACCGTTCGCGTACCGAGAAATTCGAGGGAGGCACATGGTGGAGGTGAGGACGGAGGGGCAGGGCCTCCTCCAATATTTTTAAGTACCTAAGTACCATTGTTTTTATTACTATTCTTTTTTTACTGAAAATACTTTCAGTAACGCTTAACGATGGAGTGTGCCAGGGAAGTCTTACCGCCATGCTGGGCGAGTGCTAGCGACAGAAATTATGTTGGTATCTCGAGAACCAGGCAGAGTTGGGACCGTCTTGAATGCGGGGTGCTGCAACAGCAGTAGCAGCGTGGGAGGAGGTGGAGAGTTGGCGGTGTGCATGCGACACAAGCGCCGCGCACGAATCTGACTGCGGAAGAGACTCCAGGCTCCTACTCGAATCGGGACGGAGAGATTTTTCTGGCGCAGTGTATTTCTTCCTCACATACGTTCAGTCTGAGAATATATCACATTTTTTTCTGGCATTCATTAGTTAGGAAGACAAAAATGCTTGGAGAAAGCAATATTGTCAAGAAATACCCGAACTGTTGGATAGACGTGGACAACCTGTATTTTCATATGTAACGATGATGAGCAATAAGCATACATTGTTTCCCACTATTTCCTTTCTATCCACCGCCCCTGCCATCGTCTTCGTGACTGTCATTTTCTAAGTTGATTGACAGAGCATATTATTGAATTTATTAGTGGTTTCGACATAATGTGAGGCATACACTAAAATTGCGCGGAGGCACTTGTAATTAAATCATTTCATTTGATGTCTTTCCCCTAATTCATTACGCCACAAGCACCCATAGAGGTGAAGAAGTTAGCAGTAATAATAGAACAACGGTTATTCCTCAAATTTAAATCCCAGGTTCAAGCTGCCAAACATTAGTTTGCAATACGTTGACAACTGGAATATTATTATGGAAATCGCGAAACAGAGGCATGCTTCCATGTATGATTCAAACATTCGACATACTGCATGGAATCATGTGATTTACTGTAGCTTTCTATATCTTCAAATCTGCAACTGTGACCGGAACGAACATCCACTGGCTCCTCCTCCTAGGTGCACTGCCGCACGCAGGGCATCACAGGAGAGCTTTGTGCATCGGTCGGGGGAGTTTCCCTGGAGGATGGCCCCTCGCGTGGCCGTGTTGCCGCGGGCGCAGGGCAGGTGTAGCGCGGTCGCGAACGGGCGCCGGTGGTGCAGGAGATCTCAGAGAGAGAGAGACAGAGAGGGAGAGGAAGAGGGCGGGCATCGGCCCCCGGCGGAGGCAACAGGTCCGCACAGAACGCCCTGGGACGAGAACGGCTTCAGAAAACATCGAAGGGGGAAAGCAATTTTAATAAAATGAAGGAAACTTTTAAAAAAATGAGTGTGGTTATAATAACTGTTTACATTGTCAAGGTGTATTTTTAAATAATTAAAAAAAATATCAGATGAATTATAGAGTTATATTTTTTCTATTACTTTCAGTATACGTTAATTGTAAATATTGTTAAATATATCCACAAATGTTATTTCGACGAAAATTTGTAATTTATAAAAATGTAATCGTATACATTTTCGAGATAGTTAAGGTCCCCAGGTCCCCTAAGATCGAGTTAAGTCGCGTAACGTTCAGGAGCATCGCCTCTCTCACAAGTGCAGACCGACGGGGGAAAAACGCCCCCACCGTTGTTGTGCAGTATGTTTATGCTTCTCAGCCCTTACATTGATGTCTCGGACTTTTGAAAAGGTTTTACTCGATCTAGTTGTTTGAATCTCATCCCCTTCATGTTTTAAGTTTCAGCATTTGCAGACCGACTCCACTTTATGGAACAGTTCTAGCTTTCCAGTTTTGGATAGCAGGGTTCAAACACAGAATCGGTGGAATCAAATTGTGATCTAGGCGACGATTCATCGGTTTTTCAAGTTTTCTCGCCTTCCACTCAATCACCGATCTATCATCAAATTCTACTTCAGTATCATTCACCAGTCTTTGTTCGAGCTTAAGCATAGATACGATGTATATAATCGAAACTAGTTTTACTGATACAACTGGTAATATTGTGTGCGCTAATTTCTTGTTAATTTTAGAACTAGTAAATAAATGTATTATTCTTGAATTTCTTTTTAAAAATGGAAAATATATTTTTGATTTGACGTACAAATTATCAAAATTGTCAAAACTTGTGTATATAATTAAATAACAAATAAAGTTTCCTCTACAAATCATTTGTGATTTTTTAATCCCTTACGTGATTTCAATGTTAGGTTTCCAAACCCTTCAGTAAATTGAAATTAAACCCTAATTCTCTAGTGGCGACCATGGACGGATTAATGTATACGCAGGATCTTACGGCTCGTGCTGGACAGGGAATGTTAATAATTATTTATTCAACATGTAGTACCTTATTCATAAATACTTAAAAAAAAGTTCATATTAAATAATTGAAAAAATGTAGTTTATTATTTACATAATATTAATTTTAATATTACATGTTCAATACTAATACGTGGTTCCCTAGTTAGGTGATACTTAGGGGGTCTTAAAAGGCCAGGGATGCGACATCGACAACATAACATTCATGTTTCTAAACACTGATGATAAAAATTGAAACACCCATGTTAATAATACATTGCCCCAAAACCATTGATGTTTTTGAAATACTTTAGTAACCCCCAACATTGAACATTTGCACAGAGCAAAATTTAATTTGACAATTATTTATTACTCGATAAGTAAGATTTATATGTCAATACAAAGTTTAAAAAATACAATTGAAAAAAATGAGCCTGAATTCCACAGCGCTCAAGATCATCACAACGGGATCAGAAATTCCTCGAGTAGAAAGGGAGGTCATACGCATATGCCACCTAAACACAGTGGTATCAGTTATTTCATTTTATTTATTGTTATTACAGAACATTTCCATTCACAAACCAAATACCGAAAGCGTAAAAACACCGAACACAAAACAGGGATGTTGGGGAAACGTCGGATTTAATAAACCAATTCCGCGTCATCAGTGACGTCTCCCACCCCGCGCGTGCAAGTCTGAGCATGGTGGTGCGGGCGGCGACGGCGGCGCTGGCTGGCGGCGGAATTACCCAACGGCGTCCGCAAGGTGGCGCTGCCGCCGCCGCCGCCTCCTTTCACCGCGTAATTGCACCATGGCCGCCGCCGCCGCCGCCGCCGCCGCCGCCGCCGGGTTTCGCTCTCGTTAGCAGCGGCCCGCCGGTTCGAGTCTGGGTCAGTGGGGCTGCCTAGGCGCGGGGGCGGGAGAACGGCACTCGCAGCGCGGAGACCGCTTCGCCTAGCTCGGACCTGCTGTCGGGTTGCGAGTGCCTTCGCTCCGTACGACCGTCCACACACAAGCAGAGCGAACTCTAATGCAGCGGACCAGGGGCAGATGGGGCTACTTGCCTCAGGCCCACGATTAAGTTTCCTCGAGCCTCCTTAATTTAAGGCCTCGAAAATGTTTACAAAATTTATTTCCTATTTTTGGAAAATCAAATTCAACTGTAGTTGGAAAAAGATTCACTTAAAATGCGTTAATAATTAATTATAAATAAGGGAAACTTTTGTTGGAAATAAGGGGCCTGAATGAATCTAGTTCCAGGCCCCTGCAGTGGAATAGTAGACTACCAATTGAACGGGAAATCCACAAAATTTTCTGTGGTCGAAATTTGGAACGAAACACAACTCTCAGGATCTCAAAAATAGATTGAAGAAATGAATATCACCTTGTTTTGGCAAACGCTTTTGCCTTGACATACACGTATACGTCAAAGTAAAATAAAAATTATGTTAAAAATAAATGTTACGATTGCATGAATAAACTATTTCAAACCCCATTCCTAATAGTCACATAACTCAATTTTACTCTTCGCTTTCCTCCGTCCACCGAAGTGAAATGATCGCACGTTACTTTGCACAGATTTTTAGGTAAGTTGAGGAGTTAAGAGGTAAATAATATTTTGAACTATTGTTTTGCATTCTTAGATTTGTTTTAGTAGTTTTAATCGAATAGAAGTTCACAAACATAATTTTGTCTTAAAATGAACTTAACTCAATTGACACTGATTCCATAACAATGAAGTTTCGGTCAACATCATTGTGTAATTACTATGTTTATAGACTTTCAACTTAATTTAGCTTAACAGAAAAAGGAAAAAGTTTGATGTGATAGCTTTACAACATAAATTCTCGTATAGTATAACCAGACACAAAACATTTTCATGGGAAAACATCTCCTATATAGCTTGTAATAAAAATGGTAAAATATGTTGGCAAAGAATGATGTGGCGTAAAGAGTGAACCTAAATAGTTCGAGAAATCAATCCACGTATTGATGTAAATCATTATTTTTGTACATTTGTTGCTAGAATTCTTCCATTCCCTTCCATTATTGTACCCTACTTGATATTTAGTAACAGCATAATTTATGCTGTTTCATGAGATCTTTCGAAGTAGATGTTCTTCGGAGTGAGTGTTGTCAGCGCCACCTCCGCTGTCAGTTCGTAATTTCGTGAAAGCTCAGAACTCTGCAACCCGACTCTTTCAACTGGCCGTACGTCACTTGGACTAAATAGTCGTTTGGAGCGCGCAAAGAAAACAGGCCTTTGGGAGGTACAAGGCCGCCATTGTCCGAGTCGCGCACACGTATGGGGTCACGTTCGCGCACGGTTCCGGATCACGGCTGCGCTGCACGGTCACCATGGCAGCGGCACGAACACCATCAACGGGAGCGCACGTGCACACTTCCACTTGCTTCACGAATCAGATCTGACAAATTTTTTTAGTGATTGCCAATAAAACTAGTCCGACGTAAAATGTACTTTGAAGCCGCTAAAAAATGCATATTTGTTTTCATTGGAATGTGAAATGATCAATTATTGTATTCGAATTCGTACCACTGATTTTGTCCTTTTGAACTGTGAATCATTGTTGTTACAATTTTTGTAAAACCTGATGAAATCCACACAAAGGCAAAATGTTATCCATAAAATTGTGAAAGTTTTATCTTTCTGTAAGATTGAAAACGCTTATGTCTCCGATACGATGTTGCATGAATAATTTGTTTGCTTAAACTCGCAATGAACAGTTCACTGCCATTCTGTCTTTAATATTATTTTCTAGGTACAATTTTAGATTAATTGAGTATTGCAGAAATTTACTTCTAGCAAATAATACATAACATCTGTTCGGACATTTTAAAAAACATATAGCAGGGGAATGTTACTCAAGTAATAAACAAAAACATAAATTAAAAGAATGAAATTTAGGAACACGTCAAAAGAGATAAAATTATTAAAGATCTAATACGAGCAAATTGATATCCAGAACATTAAGCAAGCTACTCGTTTGAGGTGAAATGAAACGGTTTTTATTCGTCGAAGGGCCTGTTCATCAGAATCACTCTCCCGCTAGACACATCCTTTTCCCATTCAACCCATAAACATCTTTTATTTTTTACTGATATGTTACTTGTTATTGCTTTCGATATGGAGCTCGAACACACTATACCCGATGTACTTCATAACTTACTTGGATCGATAGGATCGTGGTTACGGAGAGAAATACGAAAACAGTTGGGCGATGCTACATGTTCTCTTGTGAAGGGAAATATGAAAAGACAAGCCGGGCCAAATTAACGTTAGTTAATTAGTAAATAACAAAATCTGAATGAATATTGTTAGATAGCTTCAAGATCAAGCATGTGCCACGGGCTTTAACTGCTTCTAATGATCTCGGCCGACAAAAAATCTGTCGTGCGAAAGGCACTCGGGCTTTTCGACGCCGCCCGATCATTTGAATTGAATTGAATTGATGCCTTCTTTTACGTGGCGAGACTCGGGCCATCAGGCCCCCTCTTCCGTCTGACCACGCAAATTTCGCTACGCCCCCTACCAACTAGCAGAGAAAGGAGGTATTTCTTGGGCGAGAAACTGGCGATTTGAATTTAGCTCAGAGACGTCATTTAGGCTTGATCTTTTACATGCAAGTAAATCTACTAACATGGGACAGCCGGCTTTACTTCCCCTCCGAAGGAAGGCGTACGAAGGAATTTTTTCGCCCTCAAAAATCCACGGCTTCGATCATGCTTGAACCCGCCAACTTGGGTTCAACAGTCCGGTACGCTGTTTCACCATCGCCGCCGCCGCGCATTTCTCAGCCCTTGCAACGCCCTCGGAGCATAAATTGCTCGACGCGTCGGCTGGATGCCCTGCGCGGGCGGCGGCGCTGTTTGCGATGGCCAGGCGCGGCGCGGCGGTGCGGTGCGTGGACGCTTATCGGGAGCTGCATCGGCGTATCGGGGCGACGCCCACTCCCCGTCCCGCCCCGCGCGCGCGCTCCGCGCCCCGCTGTCTTCCTTTGTTCCGCGCCGGGGACTTTGCCCTTATCACAGCTGCGCCGCACCGCGGGGCGGAGTGTGGGGCGGGGAGGGGCGGGGCGTGCGCGTCATTCTGCGCGAGGGAAGGTCACCGGCGCCCACGTGCGGTGGACGCAGGACGCACGGCCGGCGCGGCGGCGCGAAGAGAGTGTGCGGTGCAGACGCTGTGGAAAAAAGAAACTAGCAAGAGACCGATTTGACACATTTAACACATGTTGCTTGATGGCTTTGCAGGAAGTTGTGTCGAAGCCCTTTGTAAATGAGCAATCTGCATACGAACGCATTGACGAATTGAGCGCATTAACGTATACCGTCACGTCGCCGGCAGTAGCTGTGGAAGTAGTCCCTTCTTAGAGTAATCGCTCTCCAGCAGCGGAAGAGGAACACTGCTCCTTGTATAGCCATCAGTGCAAGGGTTAATTATTGTTATTAGAACGCCTGAGAAATTAAAGGGCTTTGGAGCATGTACTCCCATGCCAATTCAGATTGAAGTGGAGTTCATAGGGCAAAATGTGTTTACATGTCTCTCAGTGAATGGAATGTAGTATAACATACTGTCACTCTCCCACTGTTAGCCCTATGCTGTACATTTTCTTGAACTAGATATGCGTCTCTATGATTAATTGAGTAAACATGGGTGTATCTCTAATTGTGCATTAATACAGATTGCCATAATTTTGTTAGAATATGTTGGCTAATGCAGTGCATTCAGATGAACCCAGGGGCGATGCATCCCGCAACACGGCAGAGTAAATGTTAAATCACTTCCGTAGAATACCGAGAAGAATAGTTTTCTGGCACTTGTATTCAAGTGAAAGTGAAACCAACTAAACTCATTATTTGTGATATCAGCCTTTTGCTTTTCAATATTTTTTCGTAATACCGTCTTCTTTAAAAATAAATGAAAAAAAGAAAGAAAAAAAAGATAAAGAAAATCCTTTCTTGGAGTACTCTTACGCCATACTCATATTTAGCTAAAATTTCCACCAAAGACCACCTACTAAAGTCTGTATCGTACACTGTCCGTTAAAGACCGTCTCTTTGTTCTTTTTGGTTGGGTTAACTAGATTCAACAGCACAAAAAAAGTGATTTAAAGTTTTCGAGAGGGAACTCGAGTCGCAGGTTGTGGCGACAGCGCTCGCAGAGGCGACGTGTACTGATAACGCGCGCCCACGCCCGGCCGCCACCGCCGCCTCCGCTATCCAAAGGTCAGCTCGCCCGTGTGGTTGCCCTGCGGCCACCCCAGCACGCCCTCGCACGCGCGTGAGCGCGCCCCGACGCGTGCGTTGGGGCGTGATGAGGGCACGATATGCGCGAGGGCGGCGCTCGGGGATGGAAAGTGGCGGAGCGGGGCGGAGGCGGGACCGGGCTGCGATGTTACGTGTGAGATGCAGGGCGGGCAAGAGTGGAGAGGGGCAGAGTCGGGAGGAGCGGGTCGACGAGGAGCGGGGCGGGAGGGGAGTAGGCGGGGCGGCGATATCACGTGTTAGATGCTGCGGAGCGGGGAAGCGGGGCTGGCGACGACGCGGGGCTGGGCGTGCGGAGCGGGGTGGGGCGGAGGCGGGGTGGGGGCGGGAGCGGGGCGGGGCGGAGCGGGGGGGGCGAAGCGGGGTGGGGCGATGCGCGGGGTCGGGGGGGGCGGGGCGGAGCGGGGCGGGGCGGAGCGGGGCGTGCGAAGGCGGGAGCGGGGCGGAATGGGGGCGGGCGCGGGGCGGGCGGGGAGCGTGCGGATGATCGGGCGGAGCGGGGACGCGAGTCTTGCGAAAGGGTCGTGGGCCCTTGATGGGGGGAGGGGTGGAAGGTAGGTGGCATTCATGGAAGGGGCACGCGGCCACGGGCATCGGGGCAGGAACAACTCGAAGTCGATTGCCAGTTGCTTTCTGTGTTGCATCTGACAGTTCCACATCGTCTGTGAAAGAACGAGTGACGACTGTGCAAAATGCGGATCCTCTCCAGTGACCCATTATGCCCTTTCGTTCTATCTTACAAACGCCCTCTGACTCCGTGTGTTGAAAGAAATGGTCTCCCTCAGATTAAATGAGACTTCTATTCCTATCTTACCAAAAGAAAAGTTCATAATGTAGGTAAAATGTTGAGTGTTATGTTGAATATAGAGGTTTTAAAATATAGGTTAAATATAGCCTTTGAATCTAACGATGAAATCTGCGAGAGTGTTACTCTCTAATTTATAGGGCAAGCTTCGAGGTACAAACTCATAAACAAAAAACAGAATTGGCTAAAAAAATCAGCGTTAAGTGTACATCCCTGCAGTTCTAAGGTTTATGGAAAAATTTCGTGGAAAAAATTTCACATTCACAAAATGATTGTACAAGGTGTGAAATCAATTTACCTATTCCTACGAATGAAGACTCTGAGGCCGATCCAGGAATTAAGCAAATGTGTGAAATGGCGAATGAACTATTCGTTATTCGTACTATGAGTTATTTTCCGCTCATGCTTTCAGAAAAAAAATTCACATTTCACTACAGCAGGTTTTGTCGCAGTAACTTCTCTCTCCCCCAAGAACTTTGGTTTATGGCAGTTACTAATTAATACAGAGTACGCAATTGTATGGTGATAGAATTCATTGTGCTAATGCCCTACCCGCGACCTTCGATGGAACATTGGCCAAGCCTCAATATAACTAAATTTTTGTAAGGCTGGTGCGTCTGGATCAGTGCACTTCCACCTAGGAAAACAACGCACCATGGAGTCCCGGAGATCTCGTCATGGAAACAAACTAAGCCGTTCGAGGAAAAGGCAGGTTGTCGGTCCACTCTCTGTCGTCCGACCCCGTTGCCGCCGCCCCGGCCCTCGCGTCTGTTGTGGGGCGTTCGCGCTTTCCCGCGACGCGTGAAAGTGCTCCGGCGCGGCGGTCGAGCGTGAAAGAAAAAGCCACGCACGATGGACCGCGACGCCATCGCCCACTGAAGCTTGACTGGACTCAGTGGTATCACGTCGAAGATACGAGATAGTGAGGACTTTCATTTCTGCGTGTGTTTGGTGGTGGTAGTTAACCCTACCTAGGAGTTATTGATGTCACCAATGGTCACAGATGAAGTTGATAGGCTGTTCCTGAGAGAATTGCGCGAAAGAGATTTAAGCCCTTGATGAATTTGTTACACAAGTTGCGTAGTACCAGGTACTTGTAGAAAGGGGGCAAAATGCAGCTAAACATTACATTTGTAATTAATGTGGTTGATTTTTTTTAAAGACTTTTGAGCATATCATTTGTTTACAGCACTCAGTCTCAGTAATGAAGAAACTTTAGATTAATTAACAACGTGAATGGCATGGCCATTTATATAATTCATTTCTTATAGCAGGGTAGTGTGCCTTCATCTAAGTTCGAATATCTGTCAGAACAATAATTCAGAGGCAAAGCTTCTGTCAATCCATAGTTGAACAATAAATTTACAAATTAATAAAGAATTCAGAATAAACCTGCTTAAAAGTTTGTTAGAACAGATCTGCTCAAACGACGAATTCTTACGAATTCCAAGTATTAAACATCATTTAACATGAGCTCTGATATGTAAACCGTATAACCCTGAATGTAATTAAAAGTAGAGAAGAGAAGTAGAGAAACATCATTATAGACGTTTTCTCCGCGTTACTGCATCTGTTTACACTTCAGTGAAACTTATTTTCTAACGTAAATTGTAAGACAGCTTTGTGATTTAACAGATTTTTCTGAGTAAGCGGGTCTTGTTTGGGACTGTTTCAAAGGACATCGGCCTTCCACTGCTTTGAATTGGAGAAGTTGAAGGTCTTAGAAAAAATAATCGATTGCCCTACAACAACATGATACTGCAATTCTTCGTACAAAGGAAATCTAAATTTAGTACACGGTATTTTCTCTCTGGGACATATGGTTCTTTTTTTATTTTGAAAAGTTGGTTTACAAAATATATAAAATTTCTCCTATTTTATTTTAATAGAAGACGGGTGTTCGAAAACGTACTTTCATACGAGGTGGAGGATTTATTAGTGTTAAAGCTGCTGCAGATGGCATTCAAACCTAATTTTCGAGTACGATTTTCTTATTACGTTTCCACAATTTCTTCCGTTTTAAAGTGTAGCCGTTTTTTGTTGGGTTGATATATTGCTCCACCGATCCGATTCTTCTTTCCGTCGTGATATCTAAAGTACATTCACCTCACCTTTCCATTACGTTATTTTCTGTACCCGAAGAAGTCACTATTGGAGCGGGAGAGGCGGCTCAGGGTGTCAGTTGATGTCACCGCAGTACCTCTGTCCGGGAGGTGCTAGGTTCGAGCCCCGACGGTGGCAGGATTTTCGACACTAGCGAGAGAGCTAGGTCGAGTTCTGTCGTTGTTTGGAGGAGAATTATGGCAGTCTGGTATGTAGTTTGCTCTGGTCAGTAGTTTTCCGTAGTTTTTCCGATCAATACCAGACGAATTCCGAAGATGTACTCTAACAAACAGGCCACGGACTGCACACGATATTTCCTTCCTTTCTTGTCATATCTTCACCCCTTACACACACACACACTAACATGCTCTACACTACCACACATGTCGGGAGAGCGACCGGGAGCTAACAACTTGCTTCCCTCTGTGGCGGTGCCACGCTGGAAGGAGATACCTGGTTGGGGAAAACCATTAATCTTCCACCAGATAGCCGACGGTAGGTCGGCACCCCATCGTATCATCCAACAGAGGAAGCACCGCCACCTCCCCAGACTTACGGGAGTTATGCCCTCACCAGTTGACGCGCCCGGAATCACTAACCAATCAATCAATCAATCAATCAGTGAGTCAATCCAAAAAGCGAGTCTTGAGCTGAGACTCCAAACAGCCCCGACCGACGCGACCTGGACGCCACAGCTGCGTCGCAGCGGCTGCCGCGAGAGCTGCCGGAGCTGCGCCGGCCGCCGCCGCCGCCGCCACCTGCCGCCCACGTGCCGCTCGGGCACGCGCCTCCCCGCGCTATCGCCACCGCCCCGCGCTGCAACCGCGCTATCGCGTGACCTTGCGTGCCCTACTGCCTACAGCGGGCGCTGCCGCCTCCGTTTCTCCGGCTCGGATGTGTCATCGTCGGTTCCTGGACCCCCTTCGTGCACGCGCCGCTAACCTCTTTAACTGGACGGAGTCTGTGGATTGATCTTCAGCATTGAAGTGTCTTGTGTTCCAGGCTACACAAAAAATACAAGGGACCAATATGACAGGTCGGAAAACAAATTAAAGTCGTGTTGGGTGATGGCTTTGCAGGAAGTTTAGTCGAAGCCTTGACAGACGATCGCATTGACGAATTAGGACATAGATGTAACCTACAGTTATGTTGCCAGCAGTAGACAAGCAGTAGCTGTCGAAGCTGTCCCTTCTAGAGTAATTTCTGTATAGCGCGTTCTTGCTGTCTTGCCGATTGTTCTAGCCGATCGCCGCCCCCCTTAGTTTCTCCGGGGGAGGGGGACAATCTTCGTCCGTTCCTCGACCTTGCTGCTAATAAGCTTTACAGGAGAGCCTCTGCACTCTGATCTGTTGCATGCCATCCTAACGTTCCTTAGCACTGAACTGACTTTTGCAGCACAGATGCCACTTCCTAATGATTCTTGGTATTGTCTGTCTTTCCGCCTCTCCAGATGTATATTCCAGGGGTACCCGAAAGTTGCACAAGAAGTAACTAATGAGTGCAATTCTTATTCTTAAAAAAAATGCACCGTTAATAATATTCATAATAATTTCATAAATATTTTCGCTGTCATTCCTTAAATTACTTTTTCAAATTTCTTTGGGTTTTATTCTTCTCATTTTCTGTTCATGATTTTCATTCTTAAGAATCACAGAAATATCAAGTTTTACTAAGAATTCTTGACTGACGTTCATCGTATATCACTTGCAGTTGTACCATTGAAGATAGTCGCGAATCCGCAATATCAATGTTATCAGGTTTTGAAAATGCATCAGTAGATACAAGATAATTCTGTAATTCGACAGCACGTGATAATGCGGAACAAGTAGATGTTCGCAAATAAATAAAATTTTAATAGTGTTATCTGATAATTCTGGAATTCAATATTTCAGAAGAAATTGTAAGAATAGAAATGAGTGTTGAAACTTGGATATTTATACTACTCTACTTTGGATTTGGAATTACATGAAACGTTTCTATTGTAATTCTAATGTTCTAATTACATGAGCCTAAGTCCTTCGTTAATTAAAGCGCGCCCTGAAAGAAAAAGCTAAAAAATAGAAACAAAACTGAAAACAATTGAATTGTAATTATTATTTTTGTTTCTGTATTTGTGAACTTTTCTTTTTAACTAATACTTTGACGATACACTTTCTCAAAGATGATTCAAAGAAGCTCACATGTGAATAGGAGCACAAGTAAAATGCGGATGTGCGAACTTCATTGCAGTCACATTTTGATTACGCTATTATGGCTTTGATAAAATTTTGAAATAGTGACCGTGTGTAAGGTAGGAGATTTGGAATTCTTTTACATGTCACAAGTCTGCGACATGAGGCCACAGACTTCCGTTATCTTTCGAGCGAAGTGGAATGAAGGACTGTTTTCTCTTCTGTAATGTCTTCTGTAATGTATGTTTCTCTTTCTGTTCTGTAATCGGAATGTCTTATATGTAACAGCGATTGTGATTCGGGCGCGGCCTATGTGTAGTGAGATGTGGGTGGGGGCGGGGTGGAGCGGGATGGGAGGAGCGGAGTTACTTCCGTCATCCAAGCGGCGCAGCGCAATTTTGCATGTGTCGCACCTTCCCCTCCCCCCCTCACATCCCTCCCCCCTCCCCCGCCCTCTCCTCTCCTCCCTCTCCTCCTCTCCTCCTCCTACCTCCTCCTCCTCCTCCTCCTCCTCATCCTGCTCCTCCTCATCGCTCGATCGCGAGAGGCGGCCACTGGCGCGGCGTGCCGGCCGGCGGGCGCAGTGGCGCAGGGTAACGACGCTCAACTTTTCTCCTGATTTCAAAGAAGCTCTGAATCGGAATACAAATGTTCATGGAAATTGTGAACAAAATAGATATTAAAACTTAATGTATTCTTATTTTTTCTTAAAGTTGTCTTTGATTTTGGAATTTCATTTTGGATGTGGAAGGGATGTCGGAAATATCATAGCAAGTTTTTCCTCAACTAAAATAAATTGACTTCTTCAAAAAAAGATATAATTAATATTTCGACTTCTTTCTGTAGATTTACGATCTGGAATATTTATAGTCTTGATTATTCTTTTGTTTGCATCATTATTGGCCTGCGAGAGAATGTGGCTATAAAGTATGCTTATTTTATCAGTTATAAATAAATATAATCGATTTATACCAATGGAAAGGTATTCATTGAGTTTTCCACCTCCATTGGGAAGTTAGTTCATTGGGAGATGCCATCTTTGCCGATGCGGAACGACGCGCCCGCCGCGCGTCGCATGGCCCGCCTACACGCCTCCCCCCGCCGACTGCCTCCCCCCCCCAGCTGCGAATAGGCGCGTATTTTTAGCGCGCGTCGAGGAACAGCGCTCGCGCCGCGCGGCCCGCTGTGCTGCCTGCTGCTCCCCGCCCTCTCAGCCAAGCTCTCTCCTCTCCACTTACTCGCTCTGCTCCTGGGCGCCATGTACGACTTTTCATTTGCCAGAGGTCTCCTGGCGTGGATGTATCGGATACGCCCGCCCCGCGGTTCGCGTCCGCACGCAGTTGGGCGCCGGTCGCCGCCCGGAAGAGCCCGCGGCCGCGCGGCGCGCCCCCTCCGCCCCGAGCTCGCTGCGTCTCCGCGCCTCGGCTACCCCAGGCGCCCCGGCGCTTCCTAGGCAGCGAGAACGATGCGGAACTAAGCCTCCGAGAAGTCAATCCGTGAATGTGCTAGTGCGATTTCGTCACAAAATCGAATGGGGACGGGGGTGAAGATTGAAATGAGTGGATGAATACTTGAAACGCTGATAAATAAGCAAAATATCTGAAAGGCTGGCTGAAAGGCTGGCTGAAAGGCTGGCTGAAAGGCTGGCTGAAAGGCTGGCTGAATGGCTGGCTGAATGGCTGGCTGAATGGCTGGCTGAATGGCTGGCTGAATGGCTGGCTGAATGGCTGGCGGAATGGCTGGCGGAATGGCTGGCGGAATGGCTGGCGGAATGGCTGGCGGAATGGCTGGCTGAATGGCTGGCTGAATGACTAGATGAATGCCTGAGTTAATAGTAAAGTTGACATAAATCGGTTCTCTTCACCAAAATCTCATAGTTCTCATCTATGTCTATCTAGTTAGGCAGCACAAGAGGCATTTGACTTGCTGAGGAACTCTGAGGGAAGTGCGTGATCCCACGTAATGATCGACCTCCCCAACAGCCTCGCAGGCGGAACAGGTGCATTCGCACTCTGTAAACACCAACCGTATCCTCTTGTAGCCGGAAGGCCCTCGGCCTTCCAGGGGTTTCCTGTCCTGCTGACGAACAGACAAGTGTGTGTGTTTATACGTGTGTGAAGAGCTCCAATAAAGTGAATAGACCCTTGCAGGTAGATCTGCTTCCCTCTGAACATCCGCAGGTAACTCCGTCGTAAAATATCGAAAAGCTTACATTAGATTCTCTAACCGAAGTGTTCTTACAGTAAAGAAAATTTGATCGTCGATAATGTAACGCCCTTAATCACTATTAAACGCGTTGTCCCTCGGGTACTGACAATAAGAATATTTTTCAAAACATGTTCATGGCAAGAAATGCAGTATTTAGAAAAATTTAATGGGTAAGTAAAGATTCTTCTTTCGAGTCCAAGATTGACGGGTGCAAGCAAGACAGCGGATGAATCACATGCGTCAAACGAATGCCAATTTCCTTTTCCCTCCAAATGGCACGTTAGTTTCTCATCATAAGTCTCTCCTAAGAGTCAATCAGATGGACACCGCCGCGCGCAAAGCTCTATTCGAAAGAGAGGTCTGCTGAAGCACCTTGTGGCAGGGGGCGTGTGCAAGGAGTTGTTAGTTGAGAGGGAGGAGGCGGAGGATGGTGAGAGTCGGAGGACTTTCGCGTCTCTGTGCTCCGTGCCCCCCCCCCTCCCGTCCCGCACGCGGACGTCCGCTCTGGATCAGTCGCTATCTCCGTCGCTTTCCTGCCTCCCCCGCCGCCTGCCCGCCTTCCCCCCCTCCACACTCCTGCTCCTTTGGCGCCAACCTCGAGCTCTGCGTTTAACTACGCCCCAGCAGCATTTCCGTTGAAGTGTTTAGGTGCATTTGCGAACCCCGTGCGAGTGTCAAGATCGCTAGAGGCCACGATTGCCTGATTCATTCAATGAAGGCAGCAGGTTGCCAGTTAACAGAGACGGCGGGGCCTTTTCTCCTACGCGTTTGAAGTCCCTTGCTATAAAATGTTCGATTTGTCTGTGCTAGCGGCATATCTATTACTAGGTGCTTCATTGCCCTTCTTCGAAATGCTACAATAAAGGAATCGTGAGTACATAAACAGGGTAACAGAGTTCACAAGTATGTACAGTATATTATTCAAAGAATTCACATTTAGAAAAAAATAGAAAAACTGACTGCGAAATATCACATACTACGTACGTAGTATAGACAAAGTTGTGTAATGCCGAAAACGGCGGTTTTCCGGCAGGCAAATTCGTAATACGTCCCCCTTCCAAAGCATTGCTAATTCCCATCCTGCAGGTATGTTTCTTCCTTTGCTCGTTGCCCCATCTGTCAAGTAAGAATGAACTTGCGTATGAACACAATCCCACCCAATCATTCATGGGTTGGGGAGTGGGGTGGCATTCCTGGGAAACCTGACTGATTTCGGGGAATATCCTTTTCCCATTGCCTTCTTACGATTTCCGTGCGGGAATTTCTCCCGAACTTCCTGGAGGAAGCTTTTAATTTCTAAAGAGCGGACCAGGAATCGGGTTTTCCCTGTTCTTGTTTCGGGAAAAATTCTGGCTTCATCTTAATCCGATAAGAAAATTAGTCAAGTAAAATTTCAAGCGTATGCTTGAAAGTCATCATCGAAGAACCATAATGTTTTTTCTTGTAAATTATTCCGCAAACCCGTGGAAAATCTGTTTTGTAGCAATTAGAAAAGTGCTTATTTAAAAATCACAAATACCGTAATTGGGAAGTGCTTATTTCAAGACTTTTCAACATTTCTAGTGTGAATCCGTGTGTGTTAAGTAAGCAGCTGAATTTATTCTCGACGAAATGAGAAGAATGAAATGTTTTAATGTATTATCGATTGTTCATTGTAATATTGGCACATAAAGCACAGTAATTTGATGCAAATATATTATCAAGTAACACTGCACCTAGATATTCATAGTATGTTAAAAAAATTACCACAGTCCAACTAAGTTGAGATGTTGCCCGCATTGTGGTTTCCAAATTGTAGTGGAAAATCTGTCGTGAACAGTTCCATCAGCATTTCGGCGCTCGCTGCTGGTTATTGACCTTGCCCTTGTGTAATTCTCGACGGACATTTTACGACGATAATTAGTGTTCACGACATTTATGAGTTCGATATTCCTTATCATCATTCTTTTAGAGTCCTTGGCAGGGAGTACCTAGACGTGGATAGTGTCCAAGTACAAGATTATTCGTGGTCGCTAATTTAATGGATAGCGAATCTTCAATACAAGGTCATGATGGACAATGTATCATTCGGTGAATAGCTCATAGAAAGAACAATAGATTCATTGAAGTGTGAAGGTCTGCCCTCAAATCGCACTAAATAAGAACAGATTTTGTTTTATGAGACATCGTTCCTTTATCTGTAGAGGACGGGGACTTGCCTTGTACGTAGCTAATGCGTCAGTACGGTGCAAGTAAAATGTGACATTATATCCTGTTACCCTAGGCAGATGAAGCAAATTCGAAATATAATTTTTCCTCGACATGATGAGTCAGTGTACGAAATTAATTACGCTAACCGTTATGTTGACATAATGCTGTCAATTTCGAATAACGGGACCGGCTCAGGTGGCTCAATGACAGGATTGCTATCGCTCTGCAGTGACACTAGAAACAGGGAAGACCATGTGTTCCAATCCTGATGAAGGCAGGTTTTCGATACTAGTTAGAAATCAAGCACTGTCTGGAGGTGTCTATGGGTCGTCTGCTCTGATCACTAGTTTTCCATTTTTATTTTTATTTTTTTCGATCAGTACCAGGTGCATGCCGGAGCAGAATCCTAACAAACGGTCCACGGGCCGCGCGCTTTCTACCTCCCCCCTATCCTCATTCCTCACACACAGTTACTCTTGCATGCATTACACGCACGTCGGAAAACCAGCCGGGAACTACGTTTATTCTGGCGCAAAGTGATCCCCCGCCGAGAGAGATATCTGGAGAGGGAAAATCCTGCAAGTGAAAGTGTACGTCGGAGCTGAATATTACCGTCAAATAGTCTATTGACTTGCGGACTTCGCTGTTTCTCACTTGAGCAAATATTTCGCAGTTCAAATAATAGTAATGTCTTATTCCTATCAATAGGATGCTAAACTCTCAAGAAATGGACATTCTCTCCTCACGTGACACATCCCGCCTGTTTGACGATGCGTTTCAGCAGTGAAAGACCACCTCCATCTCCCGGGACATATCATACACTATACTTACGGGACTAATGATCACATTGGTTGATCCAACCTGAGGCATGCAGAAATAAATAAATCTATAGTATATTTCGAAGTCAAAATAATATATACTTCAGTTTGTAATTTACTACTGCAATTAACAAAACTTCATGTGTCAGAGTGGCAGCCGAGATCATTAAGGCAGCGTTAGCCATCTCGGACCCAAGGATCGCGGGTTCGAGTCCCGCGTCGGGCATGGTTGCATTTGGGTTTGTTCTTTCACCCCTATCATCACCACATCATGTCACCTTAACAGTTACCATACCATTAAATGCAATAGTGGTCGTTATTGATCTAGATATTGATGCGCCCATAAGTAACAAAAACAAAAATCTTGGCGAAATGACTTGGTGCGCCAAAATTCTCCGTTTGCGCCCTGTCGTAGTCGAGAGGTTGCGAGCAAGGCGGCGGAGGGAGGGGCACCGTCCCCGACACTCATTCGCGAGCCCAGTCATCGGCGCGACGTCTCCCAGTGGCGATTGATGATTCACGCGAGCGCCCGTTCGAAATAGCAACGCACAGCGCCGCCTTCGAGGATGTGCAGTCGCTGACTCACCTACCCGCTTCCGCTACACAAAGCTTTATTTCGCAGACAAGAGCAAAATTTCCCGAGGCTGACAGCGGATTGTAGCAGTGTTCTTTCTTGAAGGAATCTTTTCAAAATTTCCCTTACGGCTGATCTGAGAAACGTCGTTGGAAGCCTCACTCTTCGCCTATCGTACCAATTATATGTAATTGATTGAAAGGGAGTATATTGTGGTAATATTTTGATAGAAAACAATTTTTCTTCATTAAACTCATGACATTTGGTACTCTATATTTGCTGTTAATGTAGTATCTGTATCTGCAGTTAATCAAACATAGGCTGAAAATCAGGTAAATACTTCGGTGAAGCAAGCCTCATTGAATTTTCTAAATATTTATGTTGAAGCTGTGTAAATCATGCCTTAGTTATTAGATACTGATTCACAGAAATATGTTGAATCAGGCTGGGTTTGAAACTTTTGTGTGATTATTCTTAGATTTGGTCCTGCCTGCTTAGCTGTTAGGCCCTGCTCTGCTTTGTCACCTGAAACATGTTTATTCATGCAGTCCACATACGAATGGAATATACTGTTATCTCTAGTAGAAATATCATAGGAACTCTTGTGGGAATTCCAGCGTGGTGGGAATGAATAATGTTCTCATCCAGTTTCCCTACTGAAAGGGTTTACGTGTTGTTCTCTCGTCAGAAATATTTAACAATAGATAATTTGATGTTGAGTTATTACAGTTTAACTCTAAGTATTTCGTGTGACATAAATGACTACAGCAATTATACATCTAGTACACCCTCCAAATTATAGTGTCATTGACATATAATATAGATATACATTGAGTATCTATATTTCCGTCTTAGCCAGTGGCAAGTAAGATCACTGACCGTTGACCTCGTCAAGCTGTCAAAAGTTGGGAGATTTCTCAGAGTCTGGGGATGCAGTTGACAAGAGGAAGACATAACATTATTCCAGGTAGTCGTTAACAGGTCGTTCTCATTAACATCTGCGTCTCGAAGATATGACGAGTGTCTCCTCGACCTTCATTAGTATATAATGTCCTCACTTGTAGCTGGTGATAAGAAGAGATCCTGTGTGTGGTTTCTCCATCGAAGGATTTTGTTTTCATCCCGTGGGTATTTAATAATCCTTGATATGTCTCAAGGGAGAAAGATAAGACTAGTACTGTTGTTCCAGTATACATTGTAACATACAGTACATGATCCCGGTTATAAAGTATTAATGTGTAACTTATTGTTAGAAACACATTACAAAAACGATTTTATGTGAGGCTATGAAAAACTCTTAAAATCCGAATACTCACAGCAAATATTGTCAGATTCAAACCTGTCGTATTAGGTAGTATAATTATAATTGTCCCGATAATAATTGTTCAGCCAAAGGATATATTTCATAGATGTCTTAACACGAAGCAACTATGCCCTAATCGTGGTACAATTAAGCACTGGTGAAATGTTATTATATAAACAAGAGACTGATTTCTTTATCAATAATTGTAGGCTCGATTTCGTAGCGATTCCACGTCATTGGTATCTTTATTTCCACGCGATAGATGTGATGGCGAAGATGTCTTAAACCGGGTATGAAGTTTAATTTTTTGTACTCCTTCTTATCCGCAAAATTCTATTCCAAAATATTAAAGATTCCTTCAGCTATTCACTTTCACATAGGCAAGAAATATCCTCATCACAAAAGATTAAAAAGAAAGTTACCAAGAGAAATTTTCGATCCCCCATAGACACTAACCAATGAATCTTTTCCCCATTCTAAACTACTGTATAAAACCACTGTAGTCTTATCTATATCTAAAACTAAAGTACTGTTATTCTGTTTATGTTCTCAAACGATCCTTGTATATAAATATTATTAATGCATCTATCGAGGCCCAATGGCCAAGGTAGAATAATTTTTTTCTAATTGTAATTTTTCATAGTTTATTTTATTGTTTTATTTTTTCCAATGTTTGTGAAACGTCGCGAGTGAAAGAGTTAGCGAAGATGCTCTGGCCAACCTTCGCCTGCGTGTGTGTGTGTGTGTGTGCGTGCGTGCGTGCGTGCAGCCGGAAGCGCGCGACCGAGGTGCTGTGTGATAAGCACAGCCTTCCGCCCTCCCTCCCCCCCCCCGCCGGCGTCGGGCTTCCCGCTCTGGGCGAGCCCTGGCCTCCCCGCCGAGAGGCGGCGCCGCATCGCCTGGTCGTGCGTCCCCCTCCCCCCATGTTACTGCACAGTTTTCTTTTTTTCTTTCTCCAGTGCATCTTTCCCCACCCCTCAATCAAACCACCGCCTCTCTCTGTCACGCCTCCAGCATCCTCACTAGTCCTGTGTTTCCGCCTTTGGGCTCGCAGTACAAGCCCGCGAGGACTGCTTACATGCCATCCACCACTCATCAAACTCGTGGTATTTTGCACAAGTCTTTCAGCAAGATTTCCATCTCTCCCCAGAAACCGTTCGTCATCAATCTCCCAGAATTCCCTTAAGAGCTCTCCATCAGTCTACAAGTCTTCCGTTACTTATTAGCACCTCACATGAACACTCCTGCCGGGGGCGGATTCAAGTGATCATTTGGGAAGGGGGAGATCGTAGATTTTTGTTAAATAATAATCATATTTGTTATTATATTGTTTATTATTTCTGTTATGTACATAAAATATACAATATTATTATATAAATAATGAAATAATTATATTATAAACAAATATTTAAATCAGTTTCGCCAAAAAAAGGGAAATAAAGGAAAACTCCAGGCCTTTGGCGAGGGTATCGCCTCCTTGCCCCATCCCCTAGATTTGCTACTACCTCTATAGAGTCGATACCATAAGCCCATTCATCGTACAAATAACTAGACCGTTACCGTCATGCTCTTGAATTCTCTCTCTGTGCGCGCGACCGCCTCCCACGTGCATATGTCTGTTGAATTTGGGTGTCTTCTTCAACATCATACGGTGCAGGCTCTTTGCAAACAACCCTTCAAGAATTTCCCATTATCTTTCCCAGCACATCATGCAATTCCTAGGCCTAGACATAATTATCTTACTCGTAGTTTTCCTTTTCCTGTAAGATCAATTTTGGATTACAATGACCAATATTTTCCTATTGAAATTATCTTTTGAATTCGCATTTGTGCAATGCATTTCCTCTGTCATGAAAGCACGTTTATTATATCGTTACCCTACGTGGGTGACTTCGGCTTACTATTGTATTTTCTGAGCTACACTGGTATTGTGGATCTTCAATAATATTGACATTCTTTGTTTACTATAGACAAACTATAATAAATATTAAACCCCAACAATTGCTGGCATTTGGAATCGAATTTCCTCGTTCTAATTTTACTCTGTCATTGACGAAACTGTCCTCAGTATCTATTTTAGTGACAGTTGTTACGTCAATTTTATGTATTGGATGCGAGTTAATTTGTATACCCGATAGGCTGGTGATCAAACCTGACAAAGAACTTTAAACCCATTCTCACGGAGGCTCTACTGTAGTGATCCCTGGCTTCCATTTTATCCATGGCACATCAACACCAACATCCTAGAAAATCACCCGTATTAACAATCAAAATTACAATTCTCCGGTTCATCCTATTGAATATGTAATTCGTAGGGGCTTTCTGACTGCATAAATTGCAGTCGTAACCATACACATCAACTAGAAAACCAGATAGAGTTCTGGATGTTTTAAAAATATACAAGTCGAAGGGAATAATCCAGGTAGAATCCAGCGTTTTGAATATCTGCCTTCCGCGAGAGATGACGATGCTTTGGGACGCGTGTGTGTTCGAGCGCACGCCCCAGTCCAGGCGATGGAACGTCCAGTTGTGGCAGCACGCGCGCGGCCGTGCGCCCGGGAGAAGAGGATTGCGCTGAAATGCGAAGAAACGTGCAGAGGCAGCTCGTTATGTCGGCGCTGGCGGCGTCTGCTGTTCGGTTTGCAGCAAAAGTGCCAATTCAGAACGGCACGCGCGCTGGATGGGGCAACGCGTGTTCTAGCGATATCGTCAAACTCGTGTGTGCAAAGATGAAAGCTGCGTTGGTGCATTCACAATAATGGAGGCATCAAGAGACCGAGAGGAGTAAGTGAATGTTCAGTGAAATTTTGGTTCACTCATAATATAATTTTCATATATGATATATACACATAATGTAGAAGTTCACAAAAATATAAGTTAACAAGAATTGTCAGTTAAAACATTATAGTTAAACAGTAAACACTTCACTTGGAGATACATACAAACTGAAAAACTTACTACTACACGTTCTCAGAACTTCAAAAGTGTAAACCTCTTGGGATCATGATACCTCGATTATGCGTCAATAGAGTAGGAGAAATTAGTCAAATGTGGAAAGTTGTATTCATTGAATTGTAACATTGTCCTGTTAATTTATTTATTTCTTTACGCCAAAGACAGTTAAAATCTGTATGTGAGGGGTATGTATGGGGAGAAGTTAATTTGAAGTTTCATTTATGTCCAGAAGCAAAACAAGGGACCATTTCAGCATTTGGTCAAGGATCAGGGAAACTGGACGAATACCTGATCGAGATGAGGTAATTCACCAAGAAGCTGAAGTAGAGTACTTCTTACAGGTTCTGTACAATTATACAATCCAAATGGTAAAATATACACTAAATGTCGTTGGTAAAATTAATATTACTTTCCTTTTGAATGCTCAGGATAGTCTCTAATTGTATAGAAACAGTTCTGCTTGGGACTGTGTTTTCTTGGGACTTAAACTTTTGTATGGAGCTCTATGGAGGCTGACTGAATTTGAAAGATTCTGAAAGCGTTATATAAAGAACTTAATTTAGCGTTCAATTCATTTAAAAAACCAACAAACTTTATCTTGGTGATGGTTAATTTAAAAGACAAGAAAAGTTTATTTCAGTTTATCCACCGCGACAGATAATAGTATGTGGTAATCAACCAATATTCTTCGGAAATTAAATGTATATAATTGCTACGTTAGAATTTGCTGTGCAAATAAAAGTTGAAACGTAAGTAAAAACGTGAAATATGTTACTTCTCGTTTGTTTACACCACGATTAACCTTAATATCTAGATTTTAAATTTGTCTTGCTGCGATTCTACTTAGATGACAGATGTAAGAAGTTAGTATCTCAGACGTAAATGTACTCCCCACATGGTCAAAAAACATTATTTTCGTCTTGATGCAACCCACGGATCTGAAAAATATTACGTGTCTCTCGGATGGCGCATTGGGTACGACGCGTACAGCCCATTCCAGCGTACTCGCACTGGTAAGACCGGTTGCCGAGAAGAGCAAATGGACAGCAACCCGTCCGCTGGTGGACAGCTGACTTGGTGCATTCGCTTGAAGAAAGGAGACGTCCAGTGGAACGAAGTTGTACGCGGCGGAGAACTCAGTTGTACAGCCCATGGCGGTTGCCCTCGATTGAACTACTTACTGATTTGCATTCTTTTAGTGCACTTTGCGATATACTTATGGATTCTTGATTAATGTTGAAGACAATTTCTGAAGATGCGAATTCAAGAAAAAAATAATTATTCTGGAAATGTAGAAGGAAAGAGTAGAACTATTTTTATTTATAGATATTTTTAAACTGTACCGTTTAATTTTTAGTGCAAAAATGTCAAATTTACGATCTTTCCTTCTTTGCTTTTGTCTCCTCCTACTTCAGTCTCTCTTACTCACTCTCTCACTCTCTCACTCTCTCACTCTCACACTCTCTCACTCTCACACTCTCTCACTCTCACACTCTCTCACTCTCACACTCTCTCACTCACACTCTCACTCACACTCTCACTCACACTCTCACTCACACTCTCACTCACACTCACACTCACACTCACACTCACACACTCACACTCTCACTCACACTCTCGCACTCTCATTCTCTCGCTCACTCACTCACTCACTCGCTCGCTCACTCACTCACTCACTCGCTCGCTCACTCACTCACTCACTCACTCACTCACTCACTCACTCGCGCGCGCGACACACACAACGCATGTCGGAAGACCAGTCAAGAGCTTGGCCTTTTCGACGTCGGTCGCTGTCCGTCCCGCGGCGCCCAGGAGCAACGGACGATAGCTCGTCGTTAGGACGGGCCCGATAGCACGCGCGCCGCCTCAGCCGAATTTCCGCCGAACTGCGACGGCGCGTGCCGTGGTATAGACAATTTACTCTAAGAAGGGACCGACTTGACAGGTTGGAAAATAAATAAGAGTCATGTTGATTCATGGCTTTGCAGTGTCTTGTGCTTTTGCAGCTGAACCCTCTGCATACGAACGCATTGACGAATTGAGCACATGGGCATAACCTACATTTGTTTCTAGCATTATGGCTGTCAAGGCGGTCCCTTTCCTAGATTAATCTCTGTATACGCAGGCGAGAGTGCTGCATTGGGGGAAGGAGGGGGCAAAGAGGTGGCTCACTTGGGGGGCCACGTTTGTAGACCTAGAAAACATGAAGTAGTCCGATTACAATAAGACGTGTTGTGTACGCCGTGACAGTTGTCAAGTACCGACCATAACGTTCTGAAATGGACGTGCGATTGGTCGTTTGCAGTATCAGGCAAAAAACTTTGACGTTGCCCGAAAAGGTAAGAACTGTTTGTAGGGATAACATAATAATGTTCTAATTTAATTGAATTGCATTAACGATGACAATTCTTTTCTTTCTTCATTACTTTTCGTTTTTCACGTAACTTACTAAAAACTGTTTGGTCCTCGTTACACCAAAATGCACGTGAATGTTTTTGTTGTTTAACGAAAAGTACGCTCCGTGCAGAACATTTTTTACGATTTCCAGAAGAATATTATCTATCAGAACAACCAGACTAAAGTATTTGAATGTATTAAATGAAGCCTTTTCTGTTGACCGTTTTGTGTAATTTTGAGTTCTTTGAGTCAGATTCATGCGAACAAATTATTATTACATTCTTTATTCTGAATATATTTATTTATTCTCAAATTTTAAGTTACATTAAAGCGATTCTTCGAAAATTATTTCAAACAACAGTGTTAAAGAAGTTTGAACAGAACCCGAATTGTGGACCATGCCCCAGAGAATGCGACATAGTTTGTTAACATAGCGAAATCTGTTAAAGAGCTCAAGGAGTTTATATTGTTTACTTAAGAACTTTCAGGTTCAAGAAGCGCTATCTTGAGTGTGGTGAGATAGGAACTTCCTCAAAGTCGATGTCAAAAGGAATGATAATAGCCAGCGGAGGGTCTGGTGTAAGATTCTATTTAACCTTTAAAATGAAAGTATTATTAAAAAAATAATGTTTCATATTCCACTAAAACATCTTTATGAAACTAGTTCGAAATTTTTATTTTCCGTACCTTCGTTGCAATCGGGATTAGTGTTCATCAAACTTTAAATACAAAATTAAAAACAACTGTATAGACAATATGAATAAGTGAGGAAGTATTTCGAGAGTTAATTTTATCCAACTCTGCTGTCTCTGAGCGTGTTTTAGCCAGGTCCACCCCCACGGAGTCCCTCATCGCTGCCATGCGAATCCAGTTCAAACTTATCAACGAACAAAACAACTCTCCTGGTTTCATTTTCGTCCTATTTTGTAAGTAGGTCGCGAGTCGGCTTTATTTTTATTCGCATGCGACGCGACGCAATTCGCCGGGCGCTGCCGGCCGGCGCGGCGCCGGGCGTCAGCCG
The DNA here is from genome assembly GCA_017312745.1 of Gryllus bimaculatus. NCBI lineage: Eukaryota > Metazoa > Arthropoda > Insecta > Orthoptera > Gryllidae > Gryllus > Gryllus bimaculatus. Next base: position 6,499,678 of record BOPP01000033.1, on the reverse strand, counting down.
GAACTCTGGCGCTAGCGTCGCTGCGATACCGCCATGACAGCGACACTAGCGCTGCTGTTGCTAACGTCGGCCACCCAGCAGACCGGCCGGCTCCCAAGCGATGCGGAAGTGTGTTCTTGATTCGCGTGTGTATATCTTCTCCTTCCTTTTTGTTTTTTACTATTCCTTTTCCTTTTTTTTCGTATCCGGAAGCTTTTGCGGAGAAGGGAGTGATGCCACGCCTTCACTGCTTGTTAGGGAGACTGGACCATCTGAAAGTCTGTGTTTATTTGTCGCTGTTTGCTCCGGGGGGCCATGAAAAACGTCGTTTCGCGGAGGAAAAATAGCAGGCGTCAGAACAAACGTGGCGCTGTTTGGGTGGATTACGGTAGGCCAGGGCTTTACAAACAGCGGCCCACGGATGGGAAATATCACACACTGGTGCTTGGCCCGCGGGAAACGCCCTAGTTTCCACAGCATGAAACGGAGAGGAGTTACCAACTTTGCAACTGAGAAACAAAGAGATAAGGGAACTTTGCAGGATGTGGAGATAAGTGAGCTACTTCCACGTAAACATTAGTGCTAACACGCAACGAAACAAATATTGTCTTCATGTTAAATAATTGCTACATGTTCTTACATCGTGGGCGAAGTAATTCACACATAAAAACTGTTGAAAGGACGCCGAATGTTCTAAAGAAGTAACGTTCGCTGTAAAGAGTGAGTGTGTGTGGACATACCCAAAGGAAACCCAGACTCGTGACCTAAAGTGATGACTTATTGAGTATTCGTATGCAACGTTCGTGCTATTTTTTCTGGATCATTGTAGATGAGCTGGCAGGTTAGCGCGGTCGCGCCGGCCGGCACTTTTCGAGTTCCCGGCCGGCCTCGTTTCTGGTGGCCGGTGGGCGTCCGCGGGCTCGCGAGCACTTGCGTGAGCGGCGGTGGGCGATTGGCGCGGCGGTGCGGGAGGTCAGGGCTGTGACGAGGACGCGACGTCGCCAACGACGCCAACGGCGGGCGGAGAGGTGAGGGCGGGGGGGCGTGGCGGGCGAGGCGAGGTGGGTAGGTGGGGGCCGCAGGTGTAAGCGGAACCGGGCGCGGCCCACGCGCGCTCGCGACCGATTTAGCTCCCCGGCGCTGTCTGCACTCGACCGAAATACCGCGCGCCCCTCCCCTCCCCCCTCCCCTCCCGTCTCACCCGCCCCGCCCCCATCCCAAAGATTTGATAAAGGCAACTGCTTGGGAGGGCAGCGTGCGGGGGTCATTAACATGTCCGTAATTATACACTTAAAGTGGATCCCGTTCTGAACTCTTCGTACACGATTCTAAATCTGCTCATGATACCGTCAACACGCAATGATTTTTCTCATCGTTTATTCTCGTGGTCTGCTCATTCCTATTGTCACTGAATTTGCTCTTCTATCGCAGTTCTTATTCGTTGACTTCGTTGTGTGTGCCGCCCCGCAACGGCGTGCTGTCCTCATTCCTTTCTCTCGGAAGCGTCTGCGGAGGATCTATTGTTCTTCCATCCTAGGCTTCCCTGATCTCCATTTTCCTTGACCCACCATTGTTCTTCTATATCTTCTTCCATTTTCATTATCTACAGTTTGTATTCTCACCTTTCTATTCCTGATTACTTCAATTGCCTTAAATTAGAACCATTTACCGTTCGCCCTTAAAATTGCTCTTGTCAACTCACGATCATACTTTTCGATTCCTGTTTCTATCCACAAGACATTTCATTTTAGTCGTATTTGGCAGTTTAACCAACCGTCCCCATTACCTTCCCTCTTCCGTCGCGTGCCGTGAACCTTTCTCTCCCGTCGTCGACCACTCGCAGTAGCCCGCTTGGCTGCCCTACTCCACATTCTTCGCCGCGGTGTCTTCACGCAATTCCTTTTCCTCGCTCCACTCCCTCCGAGGCCTAACGCATTCCACGGCGAGGGAAAACGCCCAATTAGCGAACGATTGCGATCTCTACGTATCTTCGTTTTCCCCTCGTAGCTGGTTCGGTTCGGAACGCGACTGCAGTTTTACATCGAACGCACATGCGGAAGCGAGAGCCAGAATGAATCTGAATGTTCGAGAAAGTTTCGCCCGGATCACTCTCGCGCGAGCGGTGTGCGGGCGCGCCTCTCACCGCGGAATCTGGACGTCCCACCCCCACCCACCCCACCCCACGCCTTACCCCACCCACCTCACCCCACCCCGCCCCCACCCCACCCCCACCCCACCCCGCTGCTCTACTTCCACGCGCGTAGCGGAACAACCTCCTTCTAAGCCTGCCGGCCACCGGCAGTCCACTTTTGTAGCATACCTTGTTATTAAGATTCTACAATTAGCGAATTAGTAATGCGACATCGATTAAACGTGTATGTTTCCAAACATCCATGTTCAAAATTAAATCATCGATATTAATAGATCGACCAAAAACCATGAATGTTTTAAAAGTTGATTTCGAAACTAAAAATCTACCTCCTTTCAAATATCTTGGTTTGAAAAAACAAGCTGTTTTAAACGGATCTGAAGGCACTTCGTTAAGTAAAGGAAGTCAGTGGTGTCACTACGATTATTTTCTTTGAGAATGTACACGAGATTTCGTGAGTTTGAAATTTGTCTTGTAATCTGAGTAACCATTGTTTTCTTCGCTTACGAAACCGCCTATGATTCCCAATGTCAGTTACTCCCACAATATTTTTTGTATGGTTGAAACAGTGAACTTCCGAACACGTTCCTTTTCCTTTCCTGTACCACCGTTTTAATTGGTATATATAGGTCAAGTTGCAAGTTCCACATGTAATATAATGACGAATATTAGCAAAACTATTTAAGGTTCTTGTCTTAGCAATAATTCGTAAGACATTGAGTAAAATTAACTCAGTAAGTGTTGATGTACTATAAAATATTACATAATGTATTCTCAAGATTTTTACGATAGACAGAGCCACCATAGAGAACTGTATTAAGAAGTTATAAATATATCTTCGAAATGACAACATTAATAACTAAAGAACGAACATAAATTGCTCCAAATACTATAAAACAGGCGGGTGAAAACATTTTTAACGCAACTCAAACTGAGGGAGAGCGTGCGTTCTCATCCATGCGCTTAGGTCGTCTCAAAATTATTACCTCACCACATTATCGATCAAACTGAATTCTTTATGCAAGAAACAATTTTATGTTCGTATATTTAAATACTTACGTGCGACTTACGGCAGTTGGAAAATAGCGCAATTTACATTCAAATACGCCAGTTCTGTTCTTCTATAAGTTAGTAGTATCATTGTCTTTAGCAATATCTGTACATCCCCGTAAAATTGTCTCCATTATAAAATGTTCTCAAGATTGCAACAATGCATCAATGACATACGAAAGTATTACATTGCAACCGGCAAAGGTGGCTTAGGGCATGAACTGATGTCACCCTGCAGGATCTGTGACCGGGCGGTCCTAACGTTCGAGTCCCGACAACGGCAAGAGTTTCGACACTACGTGGTGGCAGTCATCGGCTGCCACGAGAATTCTAGCAATCGGCTTCTCTGATCGGTAATTTTCCGTGGTTTCTCCGCTCAACGCCAGGCGAATTCGAGGAGTAACAGGCCACGGAGCGCGCAAGAGCTTCCTTCCCCTTGCCCCTCACCCCTTACTTTCACCCTCCCCCCCCCCACACACCATCACATGCACTACACGATCATACTTGTGAGATCATTTGGGACCTAGAGCGTGTCCCGGCGTGGGCGGTGCCACACAGGTGAGAGAAAATCCCCGTAAACCGACGTAAATCGGCGCCGGATCTCACCATGCAGCGGGGGATGTTAGCTGCAATCTCCTGAGAAAAACATACTCTACCCTTACGGGAGAAATGAGCTTCGCAGTTGAGGAGCCCGGAATCTCCAATCAATCATTCAATCATCGCATTGCTCATCCACGGAAGCGAAAGCGTGGCCCAAAATCTCGGAGCGTTTATTAATATGGCCATGGGCTGTAACGTCGCCCCGTGCCTTCTTTGTTCCGGCGTGGCGGGCGAAGGCTGGCCGAAGGCAGCCGAACGCGGCTCTTTGTGACGGCTCGGGGCGGCCGGGCGGGACGCGGTGGCGGAGGCTGCAACGCTAATTCACTGCGAGCTGCGCATCGATCGCCCGTTAAAGCGGAGAGCCGCAGCCACAGCCACCGGCGCCTGCGCCCTCGCCCGCGCCTTCGCCCGCGCCTTCGCCCGCGCCTTCGCCCGGGC
>BOPP01000033.1:6472867-6484481 GCA_017312745.1 Gryllus bimaculatus | reverse complement strand
CGGGACTACAGCGCGGGGTTGGGCAGGAGAGCGGTGATGGAGCGATGGCGCTGTGGGAGCAGGGGTGGTGTCATGGGAAATAGCGACCCCAGGGCCGGGGATGCGGGGTTGGCGATCGGGGGCGGTGGCGCTGCGGTGAGTGGGGCGGGGAAGGGTTGTGGAAAGGGGTGGTGGCGGGGAGCGTAGGCGCAGCGGCAGGTGTGGGAGGCCGCGGCCTCGAGCCCCGCGTTGCGTCATAGGCTCCGCCGCGCTCTCCCACCCCCGCAATCAGCTGACGCGCGTGCAGTGGGCCCATTCAAAGTGCGGAGGAGGGCGCTTTGGAACGGATGGAGGCAGGAGGCCTCTCGCACGCGGCCCGGGCACCGTTGTGAAGAATGCTGCTTCACCGTTCGCCAGGAAGTCTTTCGGGAGGACACGGAAATCGCGGATAGGACCAGTAAACCTACGAACCTGATCACGGCACGGCCTTTCCCAGCCGCCAACTCGGGAACGTTCAAAACGAGCAAATTTCTGACACTTCACCGGGATCGAACCACAACCTTCTACTGATATACGGACATTCCGATCGCACCGGTACGATCGGCCGTGTTGCCTTTACCGCCACTACCTTTGCTGGTTCGTGTAACCCATGTACTCCACACTTAAGCTCACATGCACTACACTACCGCAGATGCCGGTTAGTCCAGTCGGGAGCGTAGAGGTCGTCCTGGCTGGAGCGGTGCCACGCTGGTGGGAGATACCTGGTTGGGGAAAACCCCGCTAGCCGACGGTAGGTCTCTCATGGAGCGGGGGAAGAGCACAGTCACCTGAAACAGTCACAGGGGAAAACGTGCACTACACTTACAGAACAACACCTTAGCAGTTGACGCGCTCGGAATCACTAACAATGAATGAATCAATCAATAAATATAACTCGTGTACTCATTGATTCATCATCATTAGTTGCCTAGGAAAGAAAAGTAATAATACCCTATACCTGGACACCATCTGGTTAGAATTCTGGCCCTTGTGCACTTCGACGCTCTCCTGCGGGTAATTTCGACCCACAGTGCGGCGGTCGCTAGCGATGCGAACGGCTCGGTGCTTCCGACGGCACGCGACGCCCCAGGCAACGAGGAGTTGGCGGCGACGTCTATTGATTGGCGTTCCCGCCCCTTCCGCACCTGGGTTCGAATACCGGCGCTGTGCGCTGCCACTGATTCGACGAACTCCCATGAGGCACCAAAGGAATCCTTCACAACGATTTGGTCTCTGGTTTCCCCGAAAATAGAGGGATCTCTGCTCCATTACGGAGGTCGATGCACATGGAAAGGACATCTCAAAAATCGTCATACTTTACTGAAATGAAGAAATTATGTTTATAAAATAATCTAATTTTGCTGGTGAACATTTCAGGAACATAGTTAAGAATATATTCTGTATTTTGAGTAAATCCTTTTTTTTTGTCGTGGAAATACGTGTGATTAAAACCACTTTCCTGCAAAATAACAATGATTTAGAAGTAACATTTCTCTTATAAATCAACAATACCTATTATTCTGTGGAAATTCGATAATTATACCCCAGTACACTATGAAATGTCTCAATTAATGTTCACCAGTTTTTTTCACATTATATTTCCGCCGATAATGTAAATTATCATCAATAAAACTTCTAACAATTTATTCAAGTACACACCTGCTGTGTTCTTTGTCACATTTCACTCCATATCACGCTGTCGTAACGTGTAACAACTGCTTTTCATGAAGGGTAGAACAGTGAATGTTTCTGAAAGGACAGAGGTGATAAGAGACCTAATGAGCGTCGATAAGCGCCCCTTATCTCCGCCTCATGGTTGTGAGGTAGATCCCATTTGACTGAGCCGCGTTGGAATTTCCAGTGCTTTTGCATTCTTCATTACACAGAACGTGATATCTCTGAGCTTATTTGCTCTCGACTTTTTCTGCTTAATTTTATTGTTGTTACTGAATATCTTTGTTAAATCCAGGTGACATTATTTTCACTATCTCAGAGATTCTACCTGTCATTTGTTTTCGTTTGTAAATTGTTTACTTGAGAAACTCTGTAATTTTATTTTTTTGTTTTTAGATCTTTTCAGTTGTAAATTCAAGTTCTTCGCCGAAGTGTGACTGCTTTCTTCAAATCTTTTCTTTCTTGAAAGTTAATTTCTTCTCCTAATACTTCTCTCATTTCGACTTACTAAATTCTTTTTCCGATTGCGAAATAAAAGCACCTCAATTTACGGTCGGAAATAGTCTGCTGTTAGTTCCTCCCGTGCCCTTGTCACGATCGTGCCTCTTTGGGGTTGCCTGATAGAGGACACGTCCAACAGCGTGTGGTGCGTGCTATCTAACAGAAGAGGCAGTCTCAGATTCATTTAAAATTCCTGCACGTTGTACAAGACGGTACCATTGCCTTCCTTATTTCTGAACGCCTTTCCAATGCTCAAGAGTTGTTTGACAATCCAAATGAACCAAGTTCCTGAAGGACGTTGCAAGGACGGAGAAAGTACAGCTTTATCTCGTGTTCTGGCAATCAAGCACGGTAGTGGGGTAAACGTTATCTGCGTGCCTTTAAACTGCGTCGATAAGGGTTGACGAAAGGTCGACTCGCAAAAGACAGGAAACTGCACAAAGAAAAGCGGATTGACGATGATTCACGTACAAATTCGCGAACTAGATAAGAATTATAGCAATGACGAGTCGGTATTTTCTTGCTGTTCTTGTAGAAAAGACGTAGGCAGAATTAAAATGACCAACCATAAATTAAAAATAATTATAGTATTACGTATAGGTATTTTATAGTTTTTTGTTAAAAAATATATTAAGTGAAATAATAGTTTTAGCCCCCAGATATAAATAAGAAAAAAATATTTTAAGGACATAAAATGAATATGTTAGAAAATTTCTGATATTATTGCCGATATTCGTTTATATAGTATATGTTGAGGATGGTGCTTTTCCATTGGTCATTTCAATTTGAAACACTGCAGAACAATTTTATGGGAGCAGAGAAGCCAATAAACTTTATTCTCGCTTCATACAACATTTTGTTTACTGCAGGGAAGGAAGGCATGGCTCTTTCATCTCACAACCCTGATACGCCTTTTAGAACTCTTCACTTTTCAGCCGAAAAAAGGTTTTACTACGGCAACAAGTTGGGCGTTCCTTTTTGAAATACTGAAAGACAAAGGTGCACAAAGAATCCACAACGTGAGGGTGTAAAAATTATTTAATCTTGTGATAGTAAATTTTGATTTAAAGCTCCAAATTCATAGGGTAGTCACGCCGTTTTTGAGTTGCCAACGGTGTGCAAGGTTGATGCTAATTTAAAATGAGGAGCAAATATCCATGAAGTGTTACTGTTACATTATTAACATTATTATATTTTTAAAAGCATTATTTATCATTGCAAACGCCTTACGTGTTCTACTGGGAAATTACTAAGAATTCTATCGTGGATAAGTCAGACTTACCGATTCTGTTTTTGCCACAAAACACTTTAGTAGATTTGATTAGACACATTAAACGGCCATCCAACAACAAAGGAAACAGTTTTCGCGGTCACTTGTTGGTCTATTGACCCCGCTCTACCTTTTATCTGAATTGCCCAAGTGACCGCGTGTGTTCTTGAACCCCTGATAGACGTTCTTGAAACCCCGATACGCTCCGGGTCTATAATAAAACGGCTGACACTCTCGCCGCCGCCGCCGCATTGTGTGTCCCTTATCGCTCACTGCCCCCGAGCCGCCCGTCGTTCGCTGTCCGGAAGGCGTAATGTTGAGGCGATCGCCCTCGCGCCCTGCGTTCTCTTGGAACGCGTCACGCAATGAATGTGTTTCTATCCACACTTACTTAATCTGATGAGCAATCAGCAATAAAAAAAGGTAAAACAAATAGGGAATTTTTGTCATAGGTGCAGTTGCTGATCCATGGGCCCCATGCCACCCCCCCATCAAGGCCTAGAGTTTCCGTTTGTTACCTTCCTTTATTTGGCAAAATCGATGTAAATATTTATGTTAGAATTGTGTAATTATTTAAAACCTAATATTTTATAGTATCATATAAACACTACAATAATAATATACAATATAATAACAAAGGTCTATTACTTAACAAAAATCAGTGATGGCCTCCTCCAAAGTGATATGCATGTGTAACCCAAATGTTTATGGAAATAAAACTAGACATTTTCAATTTTATAATACAATATTCGAACAAATAAGTATAATATATAATGTGTTTACATTTGTATCTAACGTATACGATACGGCATTTTCCCCCGAAAATCAATCTTGAAACCCCCAATAATTATTGTTATTAAAATAATCAAGAATTCCCTTACCTTAAGTTTTTATGACAAAATACACATTTTTTAGACGGGATCTCTTTTAGAACCCTAGTGATCAATTTGCTTGTATGTTAATCCTTGTGGACTGCATTTACGATATTTTTGTTTTTGAAAATAAACTCTTTCCAAAACGTATTTCTTCGCTTTCGTAAAAAAATGATAAATTTCGAGAACACCTTCTTCTTTTCTTCTTTCTACGATGTGTTGTATCCGTCCTTCGTGCTGTTTCTGAGAGTTCAATATTTGATTTTCGACTCTCTCTCTCTGTTCTTTACCGTCTTCCACTTTCTTTTGTTTCTCTTCTTAGACTAACTGCACGTCGTTGCTGGCGCGTTACATTCCTGGCGTTTTATCGGGTTATCGGCGTCCGATACAAGCAGGGTTCTCATTGTCACGCTCCTTTGTCCTCGGCGCGGGGTCTGATTGTCTTTTGCGTGGGATCTTTCAATATTGACGTCGCGACGCTGGAATAGGAAACCGGTGGGCGTTCGGTGATACGTGATACCGCAATTTCATTCGACACTTCAAACGTGTACTCCTTCTTAGACGATTTCACTTAAGAAAGGAACAAAATTTAAGTTATCGTATTCGAATATAGTTTAGCGAAGTTTTCTGAGTAATGTGTAAGAAAAAAATGGGGTTATGTCGAATTTGGCTCTGCAGTATTGGCCTCAATTTACGGTTGATTTAACTCCGTATCTCTCTGTACACGTAAGATTTCGTCTTTCAATGAAAGTATTTAGTAACTGGTCATTACAGTTTCGTGCGAAGAATTTACATGAATATTATTGAAATAAAAAAACCTTGTAAGAATAGCGTGTCTGATACATAATGACTGGTGTGTTAGAAGCACGCGGCCCCTCTGATGGCTATAGTGGAAAGGTGCGAGTGAAAACACTGCTTGCAGCAATAGCGGTGATGAATGTTTACTATTTCTCGCCTTCTGGTATCTGGTGTGTTGAATCGGAACATGGATTTCAATTACAGTCATTTCATAAATTTGAGAACGTACACATCTTGGAGATATGCTACTTATTATAAATCACTCTTTATGAAGTAAATAATAAAATATTTCTTACATTTCAAAAGTAGAAAATCGAAATTGTTTTCCAAAGCGCCACTAGTTGATTTAAGAAAAGGAACTTTCTCTCCCTCCTCCCCCCCCCTCTCTCTCTCTCTCTCTCTCTCTCTCTCTCTCTCTCACACACACACACACTCACACACACACACTCACACACACACACTCACACACACACACACACACACATATTCTTGCTCGATCGTTTGCATGCTGTCTTTGTCGTCTTTCTCTTTCTGACTTTCATCATTCTCAAAGACTTTCTCTCTTACTCTTTGTCGTATTGGAGCTCGAGCAGGGCGTACTACTGTTGCAATGATCCGGAAGACATATCTTAGACAAACAGTGAAAACGTGTTATCAACCTGGATATTGTCGGAGAAGATACTTGAATAACATGCGTGAAATGATGGTTACAGGTGTTCAGGAGCGTCAGTTATACATTTTTCGTGTTGCTTCCAGAAGCCGGAGAAGAGATTTTGCGTGCTGGGTCAGGCTGCCTCCTCCCTCTCCGCCTCCATTTATATCTCCACCTCCTTTCCTACCGCGATTCATTCGCGCTCCGACTCCTCCTGGCTTTCTCCTCCACGCACCTCCACCTCCATCCTCCTCTCCGCCACTTCCCCGCATTCACCTCTCATCTTTGCCTCCGCCTTCTGCTTGGACTTCACCACTGCGTCCCGCCTCCGCTTCCACCCCCGCCTCCGCTTCCACCCCCGCGCCTATCCAGCCCCCGCCTCCCGCTCCACCCCGCCTCTCAGCTTCACCCCGACTCCGCTTCCACCCGACCCGCTCACCCGCCTCGCTGTTGCGCGGAGTGGCGCGGGCTGCGCGCGCGGAGCTAGGAACGAAAACACCTATCGGGCGATAGCGAGAGCGACGGCACCAGAAACAGGACGCGACGTTTGAGGGTGATCGACGAACGGGCACGCGCGGGGCCCGCCCCTCCCCCTTCGGGCCCCCTCCTCACCCCTCTCACCCATCCTCCCCTCCCCGCCCACCGTGTGCGCTCGGAGGCGGCGCTCAGCTGTGGCCGCTGGAGACGCCCCAACTCGAAACACGCGAAAACTTATACTTAAACCCAAGACAGAAAGGCCTTGTTATTCTTCGACTTAAGTATAGTCGATTATCCTTTATCAGTTCATCAGCTGTTACGGTGTCCACCAATCTGGTAACGTTTCTGCAGTGGCGTCATTTTGGTGACGTTGAACTTCCCGATTGGATGTCACCGTAACAGCTGATGAACTGTCACAGGACACCATGATTAAATGAAGGTATAAGCGCAGATGCAGAAAATTGTGCGCATAATCATTTCATTCGTTTTATCAGAAGAGCATCACAGTACATTTTCGGTCTCATTTTAATGGTAAACACGCTGGCACGTGGCTATCGTTCGTTTTCGTTGAGATTCATCTGATCCGCCTTCATTTTTACGGCTATTTGACTAAATACTGGTTCTTGCCGCCTCTAGGAGTCACGAGAATCAAAGAGTACTTACAACACACACACATTTACGGTTAGTGACTGCGAGTTGGTTCATATCTGTTTGAATGCGCATATCCGACGAACAGGGAAAGATGGCACATGAATAAAAGTTGGCACTTGCTCTCTGAAAGGTGAAACGTTACGAATCTGCATCTCTCTGCAGGTGAAGTCTTATTGACTGCCATTATAGTTCTGTTGCTTTCATTGCAGTAGATCTCCCCAGTCAATCATCCAGTATTTCCTGCAATTAAATGTCCAATACGCCATCCCGCATGACTGAAACCTTTCAAAATGTAATGAATTACCACAACAGAAGCAAATGCATAGAAAGTGGAAGTGACCGGCGCCCACCTCGAACATGGAGAAACCTGACTGAAAATGCCATCCAGGTTTATCCTCCGGGGATCAGAATCGGCTTTCTCTTCGCCGACTTCTTTTCGGTAAGAAACAACCGATCCCTCGACGTTTGTATTTGATGTTCCACATAAAATTTCTTTTGTAACGAGAAAACGCAGGGGAGATGCGATGTTAGGAGGAGAGAGCGGAGCCCCCTGGGCGCCCCCTGCCAGCGGCCCCCCAGCGCGCGTCGCGGAAGCCTTGGCGGCGGCGGCGGCGGCGGGGGCGGCGGCGGTCGCAGGCTCTTCCGAGAAATACCCGCGTCGCTTCCGTCGCTTTGCACGCGACGCCAGGCAGCGCGGCGCCGGCCGTGCGGGGGCGTCGCCCGCCCACCGCCACTCTGCGGCCGCCTCCACGGACCGTCACTGGCCTTGTACCGCCCCCCCCCCGATATTATCTCCAGCTTGTTTAATCTAGGTTCCAGGCACTGCTATTTCGGCTCCCGGCTGTCAACCGGGCTTTTTTTCGGCTGTCCATTTCGGCTGCCCCGGCTTGGGAACCCTCCCCAAGTGACCCTTCGTCAGTTTTTTACTCCCTCTGTAGCCCTCCAGTGCAGCATCTCTCACTAATCCGTCATCACTTCTCCAGCTCCAGAAGGTCTTAGTTTTCTCCATTATTCCTCACTGGCTCCAAATTAGTAGTTGAGCACTTCGTATTAACACCTCACCAGTCATTGAGCTGCCCCGCTAGGACTTCATCAGCCCTCCAACTCCCTCTCTAGCTCCTCACCAGACCTCTAGGACTGACTGGAGTCTGACTCGCCCATTGCTCCTCCAGCTACATCTGCTGCCTCTTCCTATCACTTAGTTTTCACCCTGTCGATCGGTTAAAAATTATTCTTTTTGCCAGACATTAACTCTTAGTTCTCCACCAGACCTTCATTTGTGACCCAGCATCCTCTTTACGTCTTTACCAGTTCTTTAGAATCTCACACTGGCACCTTCACCAGATCTAGAACACTCCTACTAGCTCCTTACCAGTTCTTTAGTACCACCTAAGCCCTTCATCCTTTCACGGGGAAACCACTAGTCGTTAATCACTCTCCAACTCTCTACCAGTCTTCCTACTCATTTAGTCCTTCATCAATCTTCCAGCATTCGATTTACCTCTCTATCCACGCGTGCTTTCTGTAGCACGCGCTCCAGTTCATCAACCGTTCATTACTTTGGTAGTCGGCGCTTCCACTTTCGGAACATCCTATAACTGTGTAGTTGTGGTAGCCTACCCGTCCCGTCTGTAGCTCGTTTGGTGGTTCGCGGATAGTCCTACACAATCAATCTTGCTGAGTAGTTCTCTCTCTCTCTCGCTGACCTCACGCACCCTTTATTTCGTGCTGGTTCTGTTAAATGTCTTTCTTGATCACTGATTGCCTCCAATGGTAACTCGCCCCCATCCCCCCGCCGTCTGTCAGCTGTTCACTCACGTGCATTGCCTTGCTGATTATTTCTCTGGGTGGTTTGCTAACATGTCATTATCACTGATCTCCCCCGGCTCCCAGCCGGCCGCCTATTCACCCCTTCGTTTGTTCCCTCGCCCGTTCGTCCGCTATTCAGCTCTGTCATCTGTCAGCTTGCTTCTATATCGCTCTTCCGTTTTTTTCTTTGTATAGAAGTACCTCTTTCTATCACTTAGTAGCTCTCACTCTGTCGCTCGGTAAAAAATTGTTCTTTTTGTCGATCGCCTGCGGGCTGGCTCTGTCCTATAACCACTAAGGTCGTTCCTTGTGTTTGGTGGGTCAGAAGTTTCACGTTCTAACGATAGCTAGGTCGTTCGTCTGGTTCGTATAATAAAAAATTCGTTTCATTTGGTTACCTGTTCAGAAACTCGTCTAGCGGCTGTAATGTGATATTTATTTGGCCTATGTATTGGCGGTCGATTTTCACACTGTCCAGACGCTAATTATGATATCTGAATCATGTCCTTCATAAATATCGAGGTTTTATTTGAACGATGGCCTCGTATTTAAATAACTTTCTTTAAAATTATTTATTCTGTGATCAGGAATCTTAGTCAATGCACATTTTTGTACCCTTATTTATTTATTGTTGTTTATTAACTTCTTCACATGTGTATATAGTTCGCATATTAGGAATTGGAAATATCTCGAATGTCATTGATTGGAATATCTGCGATCCACCGCTTATATGTCTTTGACCTTCATGAGTTCACTATCGCTGCAAATATCGATAAGCATACCATGTACATTTTTGGAGATAAAAATCTTGGGTTCCAATCAATTTGTAGTAGAGTAGAGTGTGGCCGTGCTGTGTAATGCTACGTGCTCACTGAAGGTGCGCCAATCTAGGTCAAGAGTGCACGTGTCTCTGCGCAAAGCAATCGAGTCACTCGATTAGTTTGTTAATCGAGCAATATCCAGCGGAAAGCTGCCAATGAGCGATCTGTATCCGGATGGAAGACTTGCATGCATTTGAACGTTCATCGATCTTTCTCAAAAAAATTTAGAATGCTTCACTGGGCTTAAAAATGTTGTCGTATTCGGTTTCGCATGTATTTTAAAATTACTTTTAAAAAAATTATACATAAATCAGAATGCCAGTATTTGCTTAACTAATTATGCTTAACTATGTATGCGTATTTCACTTGATATATTTTTGCTCCTAATGTTTATGTAACATTGAAAATGAATTATAACATTGCCTTGAACACAGCTTCAATCAGAAATAGAGATTCTCCCTTGGTTATCGAGGGGTTCAACCACGCCATTCGAGAAAGGTTCAAACATATCGCCAGTCTACCCTATTTTAGAGAATGTAAAACTTACAATTTAGCGTACAGCTTAAAAAACGCATAACGGCTTCTATTCGTAGGAATGAACCGAGTGGTATTTTATTTACAAATAGAAGCAGTTCAGAATAGCTTATTTACAAGTAGAAGCAGTTCAGAATAACGTATTTACAAGCCTTGAGCCTTTTGAAAAATTTGGCGCTGTGCCTCGTGCCAATTAAACCCATTTGTAAAACCGGTAGTAAAGTGATTAATTTACTTGAACGTGTGTATTAATCACTCGATCTCAAAACTCATTGCCAAACAATTTATTCCCGCCATTGGTAGGACCATTCAGAAATTGTCATTTTTCTACCGCTGGGTGGGCGATATCAGAAAATACACAAGGGGGAGAGCTGTTAAATAAAATAAAATAAACATTTTTTAATTGGCTTTATTTATAACAATTCACTTTACACAGTAATTCGGTGTGTGTATATTTTTAAATATATATGCGTACTTTATAGACAATTTAAAGATATAACAGTAAATTATAAATTAATATTTCTATGATAGTACGTATTCTACAAGAAGTAGTTTGGATTTAAACTCGAAGACAACCTTCCAAATATTATACTTTTAAAATCCGTTGATTGTAAATTTTATTAAATATTCTTAACAAATAATGTTCAAACATAATTGTTTAAAAATGTTGAGGGGGCACACATAGGAGTGGGATCTTTTTATTTTTTATGTCCATTTCTTTCAGTCCATTTTTAAGATCCGTAGCATTTTGGGCCGTACCTGACATTGAGTGTATAAGTACCTAAGGTGATTTTGATAGATGAGTGACGATAATGGCATGACTTCAATGATTATGAGTGTTGGTAGAATGAGAGGTAACAGGACAAAACTCGAGAAAACCTGCCGAATACCGGATTTTGTCCGCAACAAATTTCTCATAGATCGGTTAGGATTTTCTCCACGGTTCCGAAAGACGGAAGATGAGCGGTGTGACCACTGGCCTACAGATCGCCCTTGTACTTATGATGAAGGTCATCGTCTTGGCAGAAGTAATATCTTATGAAGCCCCAAGCATGGCCAAACTATCAGGCACTAATCATAGGAATATTGAACATAAAATAAATATGAAAATAAACTATTTTTTTGCAGTTAAAAGTATTTTCTTACATTACTTATATATTGCGATATTTTCACGAATATATTTGTCAGAATACAAAATTGTGTTTAAAAACAATTCGGGGCCTCAAATCCAGCGGGGACCACCGCATTCTAATTAAACATGTGCATTAATCCGCTCAGTGGACGGCCTACTTGACTTGCCGTGGCCCGCGACGTGCCTGGTGGTAGGGGAGGCGAGGCGCTCGGGCGCGATCTGCTCTAGTCTCGTGCAAGGCGAGTGTGACGCGTTGTGCGGCCCGAATTCTTGCACGTGAGCAAGCCCACCCAGGGCTCCCCGAGACGCTCGCTGCAGGTCGGCGGCCGCGCCCGTGCGGAGGGGGCTGGGCGCTGCGGGCTTCCTTCTTCCTTCCGCGGCGTCCGCCGCCGCCGCCGCCGCCGC
>BOPP01000033.1:6460634-6472421 GCA_017312745.1 Gryllus bimaculatus | reverse complement strand
CGCTTCCTCCTGCGCCGCTTCGCAACGGCGCCGCACGTGACGGCGCCGCTTACGCCTCCGAGGTCGACGCCTCCGCGCACGCGCCGCCCGCCCCGCCCGCCCCGCCCGCCCGCCCGCCGCCCGCCCGCCGCTCTCCCCTGCCCGCGCCAGCTCCCAGCGCAGATCATCGCGAACACTACTATTGTCCAATCGGGAAACAGCGCGTGTGTGTGGTGAATGTGTAGGAATTTGTGTGTGTATATGTATGCATGTTTGTGTGTGGTGTGTGCATGTGCGTATGTTAGTTTGTGTGTATGCATGTTTGTGGTGTGTGCTTGTGTACATATGTTTTGTGTAGCATGTTTGTGTATGTATGCTTGTGTACATATGTTTTGTGTATGCATGTGTGTGTATGTGGTGTTGCTTGTGTGCATATGTGTTTGTGTAAGGATTGTGTGGCGTGTGTGTATTTGGTGAGAATGGTCGCTTTAAACGTATTTTACTCTCTTCGTGCTACCGAACTGGATCGATTGAATGAATGTTCATCTTGGTTCAATCCGCGTGTTTCCGGGTTGACACTATTTAGTAAGCTTCCTTGTTTCCTTCGATTCTTCCCCATCTTTTCCTGCCTTCAGCATTTTCTCCATTTTTTCGGGACTTCCGTTCCGATTTCTTCCTGCGTCTTCTCGACCCCATCGATATCGTCTCCAGCTTTGACTTGCCTCAATTTCTCCTTCACATTCGGAATTCAATATGAGTTGGACGCTCTTCAAGCTGGCTTCACGTTGGTCGACATACTTTCTCATCAGCATCTCAGGAAATGCTCCCATCTCAATTAAACAGACACAGAGATATCAAGTTGTATATAGCATTAACGGAAAACTGGAGTATTGGGATTATTTCTAGCTTCAATGCAGGGTAATTTCGATGGAAGTATACAAAGTGGAACACATTTATAAAACTAAAACAGCAGGTGTAAGGAGTACATTAAAAAATTCGGAAATACACATGTTCAATTAGCTGTTGAAACTGAAAAAGTAAAATAATTAAATCACATGCCTATGTTATAATGCGTCGTAAACGTTTCATAGAGGAAAAAAAGTAATCCCCTGAAGCCAGGTGTAACTCCAAGAAGTGGAGGCGCGACGGGCAATAAGGGGATGCCCCGCGGCCGTGGCAGTGGAGGTCGAGAGCTCGACGAGGCCGCGGTCGCCTCGCGCTCGCAGAGGTAGGGTCGATTCGAGCTTTAATCGATCCCGCCGCGATAAACGTCGTATACCTCGCGCTTTCGTTCCTTACGACGGCGAGCGTGGCACGCGCACCTGAATGGAATTTCTGCACGTCATTCCCTTCGGCCTCTGACCCAGAAAGCGCATGAGCGAACAACCTGCCTCGGAGAACGGAGCTTGCCTCATGCCTCTGACACACGATGCCATTCTCTGACGCCAGATGAACGGTTCCCACGCGCAGCTGCGCCGTGGCCAGGGCTCGCAGATGCTGCACTCGCACCCGGCGCCCCCGCCTCCGCCCTCACCACAACGCGCCCTGCACTGCAAGTGCGTGGAGCGGACAGTTAGATGACGAGGCGTGCCCACCTGCTTTGTGTTTCCACAGAGTTTCCGGGTGCGGTCCGCTGTCTTGGTGCAATAGAAGGGTGCAGCATTGCGTATTTCCCAACATTATTGCAACAAACGCGCACATGACGCATGAGATCCCTGAGTGGGAGTGGAGAAAAGACTTAAGATGGTATTAGAAATTGCTATAATTGTAGCATTTAATTGATCATTGAACGTGATAATTAATCGTTTTTGTGGTCACATTGCTAAATTATGAAGTTATTCCACCCTAATAGTTTCATCCGTCGTAGTTGTTTCATGGCTCATCGCTACCATTTTAGCCATGCCTCTGATGATGTATCTGCTTTCGTACGGACCAGACAGAAAATTCACCGGTCGAATTTGTATTGGCTCACGTCTTCATATCATTATCGATCCTTCTGAACAATCCTTCAGCTAAGTCCTTTAAGCGCGTGCAACGGGCTTCCAGTTGACGGCGTTTGCTCACCTGCGTGTCCGCTACAGCCAGGGTTCCGCCGAGACGCTGCTGTTTTCCCGGCCACTCTGAGCAGTTGACTTGTTGCGGACGCCGGGCCTGCGGACATCCTAACTCCTGGCAACAAAAGAGCGGCGCGACCGTCTTTTGATGCCCGAGAGCTTGTGTAATGGATGGCGAATGAGAAAATTACGGAAATGAGGTTAAACGACGCCGGGGGATTGCGCCTGGTAATGCGGTTGTGGTAAGTGGTCGAAACGCAAAGCGGTTGAAATGAGAAATAAGAACATAACGATTCGGATTCTTCATTATAAATAAAATAAGATCATACTTGAAGTTAAATACATGGCCCGGTTAGCAACCTCGAGCATTATTGTAGAGATAAGGTACCGAGATGGGCCTAAGGACTACCTCGGCGTGATATTGGGGAGAAGGTTGGGAATTGTTCCCAAAGGATAGGAAATGACAGTGAAAGGCTCTGATGGGTCGTTCACGCGCCGAAAGATGACCGCCGGGAACCGAAAGGTAGCCGCGACTGACAAGGAAAGGAAACATTGAGATAAATACTTTACTAGGTAATTATTTAGAGGGGAAACATTTATGGAGATTCAACTAGGGATTAGTAGGGGGTATGTTCTATTGCCCAGCCCGTCCATCTCTGACTCTTCGCCTTTCGCATGGCTCGTAACACTCCGTTGGTGACTAGCACATTACTACACTTCATCCGCACGTGCCGAGACACTACACTCTACGCTTTTCTCGGCGAAGATCAGCCGAGCGCAGCAGCATCCTCCGCGAGCGATCTGGCTGGCTCTTTCCCGCTGCCCCCGCGGCGGCGGCGGCGGCGGCGGCGGCGGCGGCGGCGCGGGCCGCTCGGCGGGTCGACGCTCGGCCGAGGCTGCGTATTGCCGCACGGGGTGACTGGCCGCTCCTACCGCTCTGCTCCGCACCACATGGAGCGGCAGCGGCAGCAGAGCTGGACAAAGGACGCGCGCCGACCACTGGCCGTTTTTTGCAGCCGCCGCTGCCAGGCAGCCTCGCGGCCCGCGCACGGGACACCGCCTGCGCTGGCGCCCGAGTCACCTAGCGGTTGAGAACACGCCCCTCGCCGTGCCTATGTTTTGTGAGTTGAATGGGTTTTACGCACGAGGTCAATATCCTCTGGGGTTAGTGCATGCGCAGCACCTTCAAGAACAACGTTGAGGAGCGTGAGAAAATGCAACTGCTTACCACCTCTGTTCGCCAAGTAAACCGTTTAAATAATATAATGGTGAGCACAGTGCTTAACAAATGGTGTATGACATGCTTCGACTTCTGACAACTGAAGAAGACACAACTCGTAAACTCCTACAAAAGTGGTCCAGCCATCATTTTTTCTGGATCACGCACGGAAAAATGCTCGAACTTGCGAATATTTAAGAGGAAGTAAACTGCTTCTTTCTCTATCAGCCATGCCACATTTATATCTCGCACAAAAAGATATGCTTTACGTCTATATAGGTATCTGTCTCCAGCCTAGTGACGCCCGCTATGCAGACAGACTATTACCTCGTTTTATTTTACAACCCTGCTATTTTAATTTTTTCTATGAACCCTGCCCGGAAGATAATGCTACAGAGAGTACGAGACCTAGGCTTGTGATACTATAAAACAATTGAGCGTTCAGTACTCGATCGTAGTCCTACTGCAGAAGGAACGGACCTGTTCCGACTAGCGGATTCCGCCGTTTGGCTGAAGCGTGGAGCGCAGTGAAGTTGGAGGGCTCTGGTCGAGGCTGCGCGAGAGATGTCGCGCTTCGTTGCGCGCACCGCGAATGTCCTTTGTTAACAAAATGGAACCCGGCGGGCTGAGTGAGAGGCAGGTCTCTCTCCGACGACGCGTCACGCTCTACGCACACGTTGAAATCCAGAGGGTGTGCAATAGCATACGGTATTTCAGAATCTCGGTTGGAAGTGGAAGTTCTTCCATTGTGGATTACGGTTTCGAACATGCAATGCGTGTAATAAGCGGTGTTAATGAAAGTGAGGGGTAGATAGGTGAACGGTGAACGCCCTTCGTGCTATTCAGTTATGGAACGGCAACCAGGAGCCTAGTAGGCTGTGTGCTAGCTTCCATTTGTTTGATAATGAGGTTGAAATGCTGATCATCGCTGTGGAATACGTGACGAACAAAAGACACGTTTTATCGAAGTGCTCCCGTTTTCATCGGCTCTCATTAAACTGCTGCTCCACCATGTTTATCTGCTTACTGATTTATTTGCTATCTCTGGAAAAAGTTTCATGTTAACACCAACATTACGGAGACATTTTCAGTTGAGGGAAGGAGACGGATCGATGAGGTTTGGGGTTGTGGTCGAAGTAGTTGGGGGATTTTGCGAATCGGTTAATAAGCCCCGTGAAAATCTCTGGGACCGCTTCCATCCCATCCTTCGTCGGTTAACGCTCCTAAGGAATCCTTTTACCGTGTTTCATCGGTTTTAATTATTCTACCAAATATCTTCACAATTTCCATCGTGATCTAATGTTCTAAGAGTGTGCTGTTAAATGAGTCGCGGCACTTTTGCATTTTGTTTCATAACGTAACTCGTAAACCTAATTTATCCAAAAGAAAAGCTAACGTAAATTTAAAAAATCTAGTTAGAGTTTCGTGTTGAATTATATTATTTTATTTTATTTATTTCCAATTTACGGACGATTTATGAAAGTTATACAATAAATTATAATCATACTCAACCCATGTAACTCATTCCAGTGTATACAAAGATATAATTAAACAACTACACAAAGGAAAATTTATACATTATGGAAAACAGCAGATGCATCAGACACTTTTCGAAAAAACAACATCCGCATTATCAGTTAATTCCAATTCAGTAGCGTCTGTAGTTCTGCATATTCTATTAATTGGCGTGTTCATTGAGTATAAATGTTCCACTCAATGTTGCAATTCAATTTCCTCAGGAAAACTAAATCTGCAATGTCCCTACACTATCTGAGAGACGCAATACCCAAACGCATTGATATCTCCCTTTTTTATTAGCCGACGAAGGAAATAATATTTTATTAAAATAAATAATATTAAATTCTGAAATAATTTCAGTTAGTATCCTGGACCACTACGTTATGAGGAACGAAGCAAGATTAACAAGATTACAAGCAAGAAGGGCTTTACGTACATCCTGCTCCACCGTCCACCTGCGTTTCCTGGTTGGAACAGGTTTGAGGGGGGGAGGGGAGAATCGCCATGCGAGGGAGACAAGTGGCCGAGGGACCGCGTCTTGTCATTCTGCGCGCGGCCGCCACCCGAGTGCAAAACCCCCGCGCCCCCGCCCCTGCCCCCGCTCCGCCCCCGATGCGGATCAGTGCCTTGAGGCATGCGGATACCCTGCCCGCGTCTCCCATTCCTCAGCTTCCCAGAAAACGCTACAGTTCTGCATCCGCGTGCAGTTTACCGGACTTGAAGAGCTTGTTTTGTTTTCTATTTTTGCAATTATATTTTTTGTCCGTCAATTAGTTGCCTTTTTACTTGCTTTTCATGTTTCCACCTGCAGTGGAAGTTTTCTTTTTAATAAGTCGATTAGATGAATTTATATGATAAATTGGCGTTCATGCTGCAATTATAACAATTCCATACAATAATCGTAGGTAATCTCATGATTTTTCTGAATAAAATGTTGAATTAAATCCAATTAGGTATAGATATTTGACAATTCGGGTTTGATATTGATTGTCAATGTATTTTGCATGCCATTTCTTAGCACTTTCATTTACTCCAGAAACATCGTTTATCTGGTAAACTGCATGCTGTGCGTAATAAAGGGTTTCATGGAAGAACATCATCTCTTCTGATTTACTATAGAGCTGTTTTTATTGTACTGTGTATGTTTCAACTTGATAGCTAGCATGCATAAGAATCGAAAGCGAGTTAATATTTTAGAATAATATAGGCAGCATACATACACGAACAATACACTATGTTAAGGAAGATAGATCGTTGATTGCCGATGTTTCTTTTTCATTGGCCGCATCTCTTTCCAGGAAGCAGAACGGATGGAGCAAAGTACTTGCTTGGAAACTCGTCTTCGCTCAGAATCATCTCAAGGGCCGTGAAATATCAGTTAGGAGGAACTTTTTACGGATCTTCCGAGAAGTTTGTACACAAAAGAAAGTCCGTAACCTTAACCTTCACTTCGATCTCACCGACAAATATCCCGGATCTTACCCTTACTGAGAAAATACCCACAATATTATTTCACTATCATCCGGTTCAGGTGATGTAGACATTGAAGATACGTCTCAAAATGCGATGCTGAAGTTCGTAAATTGAAATAAATTGCTTATAATGATGAAAATAAAATCTATAATGCAGTGAAAAGGAAAGAAAATAATGTAAGAAATTATTGCGCGAATCGAAACATTCTAGTTGCTAATGAATGTTTCGTTTAAATGAAGTTAAACATTGTCCTAGCACTTTCAAATAACAGAATGGTAACATTTGATTATTCAGCACATTTTGTGGATATTAAAATTAATAAAAATAATTTCAGGAAATTACGAGAAATTTTGAAGAGAACCGCGAACCCAACTTGAATATATTAACATTTATATCATCTAATGGGAAATCACTAATATGAGTGTCTCTGGAAACATCATCCCTCGTTATATCTACCGCTCATCACCGAGCTGTCAGCCTGAAACTGCGCCGTACGAATTGAAGCGGAATCGAAACGAATTATTCATTTCAGCACTTTTTAGCAATTAGTGAAATCGCGTTTCATAAAAGCATACATAAGTCGTCACGGAAATACGGCAGCTTCGTAAGTTCTACTCGCACTCGCATCGTCACTTCAGAATACCGAAGTTCTGTCTGACTTGTTACAAATTTTACAGAAGAGCATTTCGAATGTTAGGATGCAATTTGAAAAGATATAAACAGAACTCTGGCATAGAAGGTTTTCTAAAAGTCTGATACGACAATTATTTCTGTACGTTGTAGATCTGACAATAGAAAAGTTCAAACATGTCACCTCGTTATTTTCGCCAAAAACGACAGTTAAACCGTGTAATTCTGTGACAGCGATGTTCCAATGGACCCGTAAACAGTCGCGCTCCCAGATGCCACGAAGCACGTTTGCTCGGTTCGCTCGTTCCCTGGCTCGGGCGGCGGCGGCGGCCTTCGCGGGCTGCCAGTGGCGTGACGTCACTGCACGGAGGGAGCGGGGGTGGGGGAGGGGTGCAGGGCGTGTGCCGCTGGGCCGCGGAGCTGATGAAGGAGGCGGCGGCTGGAGCAGCGACGGAGCGGCAGCGGGGGCGGGGCTTACGGGGGTACGGGTACACAGCTCCCGACAGACCGAACGGCGCCCAAACCAGCAATGAAAATAGGAAAAGGAAAGAGGAGAAAGAGGCAGCGGGTTGGGTCACTGACTCTGATTGATTGATTGATTGATTGATTGATTAGTAATTCCGGGCTGTCAACTGATAAGGTCATTAGTCCTGTAAGTGTAGTGAATACTTTCTGCGCCGACATACGCGTCGGCCAGCGGGGTTTTCCCTAACCAAGTATTTCCCACCAGCGAGTTAACGCCCCAGTCACGTCAAGCTCTAAACTTTGTTTCACTCACAGGACGCAGAGTATTTTGTACAAGAGGAAGGCTATCGAAATAAACGTTTAATTTATGTATGTTTATGACAATTAAAGTTCAAAGCATTAATTAAAATTAATTACTGTACTACTTGCGGGGTTGGTAAAATACTCATCATGATAATATTTTGCGCGTGTCATTCATATTTTCTTCCTATTCGTATCGCTTGTATTGTATAATCCGTGGTACAGGTAGTTTCCGTTATGTTGGGCTTCGTTAAGTGATATTACGCTAACTTTGTATGGTGTACCGGCTGTTTTTTTAGAGATGCCAATCACTAGACCTACCTTTACATTGTTTTCACATTACTGAAGGGAAAATACATCTCGTCTGATTGTGTACCGTTTGGATGGAATGTTAAAATGATGTGCTGAAGATGAAACTTTAATGTAGTGTAAATAATGGAATAAGAGCAAATTTGTATATTAATGATTTAATGGAAAATTTATATTTTCAATTGCAGACATTTTGTACCTCTTGGAAATAATCTACAAAAAAAGATTCCTTTAAAATGTATTACATTTTCAAGAAAATGCTTTATGAACTGAATAAAAAGTAACTAATTCCTTTCAGACCCTCTGAATAAAAAATTAACTTAAAATTATTCCTGAACTACGCTTCGCAGTTTATTATATTTTGTTTCGTTTAATTTTTTTAAGTGCGTCCTTTTAAATGACACGGTGCTGTGCGCGCCTTGGTGTCATTTGCGCGAGGCGATGGTGTAACGGTCATACTGACTGTTATACCCAAGTTGGCAGGTTCAAACCCGATCGAAGCCTTGGATTTTTAAGGGCGAGAAAATCCTTCGTTCGCCTTCCTTCGGAGGGGAAGTAAAGCCGGCCGTCCCATGTTAGTAGATTTACTTGCATGTAAAATATCCTTAATCCTAAATAACGTCTCTGAGCAAACTTCAAATCACCTGTTTCTCGCCCTCCACCCTCCCTCCTTCCTCTGCTAGTTGGTGAAAGG
Organism: Gryllus bimaculatus; assembly: GCA_017312745.1. Lineage (NCBI taxonomy): Eukaryota > Metazoa > Arthropoda > Insecta > Orthoptera > Gryllidae > Gryllus > Gryllus bimaculatus. Next base: position 6,463,780 of record BOPP01000033.1, on the reverse strand, counting down.
AGCGTAGCGAAATTTGGGTGGTCGGATGGAAGAACAGGCCTCATTGCCTGAGTCTCTCCGCGCAAAATAAGGCTTCAATTCAATTCATTTTGGCCCACTGTGCGTCGCCACTGGCATCCATCTGCTACCGCGGCCTCCGGCGCCATCGCTGATGTCACGGTCATTGTCCACACCTTGGACGCTATTCTCACGAACGTTTAGAGTGTGCCAATGCCGACTTGTCTGACGCTCGTATCTCTAAATGCTGCATTACTCCCCTCGTTAACTTCGCAACGTCCTTACTCGCAATGTTATCTTCTAATGCTGTATGTCACTAGCGTCGTGTCTCTGTCGTAACTACCCATAACTCTGAACTAGACTGCTGTTCCTGACGTCACTTGCTTTCTCGAGCACTCGCAGTCTGGTAACGGTTTTTCAGCGACACAAGTCACGACCGATACCTTCATCTCTAAAACGATTTCGATCAGTTTCAGCCCCAGCGTTACTAGCTCAATTGCAGACACAAGTCGTAGGCACGATTCAATTAAGTCTCCACCACTAACATCTCGCCTTTTACGAGACGCTCTAAATTCTCCCCATTTCGTCAAGCCCTAACTCCCATCACCAACGTTTCTGTTACTGCTTCAAACATTTGCTCCAACTAACGTCTGCATGACCACAGAACTACTCCAATACGTCCGTAGTGTACTGCCGACGCGGTTCCGAAGCAAACGCTTGGACTTCGTGATGAGTGTGACCCTCAACACTCTCTGTCTCTCTCCCGGCCGCACCCTCTCGCTCCGTCGCTCGCTCGCCCCGCGCGCTGCGCTGGCGGCGGCGGCGGCGGCTTCAAAGCAACTCTGTGCGTGGGATTCCCAGCGCGCCGCGCCAGGGGCAGCACAGAGGCTCTTCCTCGAACGGCGCCTGGACGCAGCTTCGCAGACGGAAAAGGGCGCACGCCCTCGGACCTGGACTTTTCCAAGTCGTTTCGCCGTTCAGCCGGCGACGCTCTTTGCTCAATCAGAGCTTTGGATGCACTCCAAAAAGTGGCGCCGTTGAGGGCAGGGGGGAGGGACGGTGCGCTCCGGGTGACGCCATTTTAGAGGTGACACCAATTAGAAAACTTTATGGATGGAATTATATAATACTGAGGATTGATTTATAAAGTAAAAGGCAAAACTCGCAGCTGTAAGCGCCAATTCTTCAATGGTCAGAGAGATTTTATTTTAATGGTAAAATGTTGCTGGAAATAAGAAGTAAGACTAACAAAATCATAGTTGTACTGTATTTTTTATTAAATTATTATGTATTAATTATTCAGTAATAGATCTTTTTGATATTTAATTTGGGGGGGGGGGGGTAACATTAGTTTTGCCCCGAGTGACACCAACTGAAGCTAGGCCTCTGGCCACAAAGCAATGAAATGCGCTTGCCTTATTGGTATTCTGCTTTTTCAGATCTAAATATTTATTACGCATATATAATCACCAATCGCTTCGTTCTGTCAGATAGTCTTCATAATTTTTTTAAATCAATGATTGTAACAAAAGGAGAGCGAAAAAAAGAGAAGAATTAATTAAAATTACGTCAATTACTATGTAAGAGTAAAGCATTATTGCAATATTACACTTACTACGTTTAATGAATCTCAGAAATGGTTCGATAAACATCTAAATTTATAACTGTAATAAGTTTCAAAAACATTCCCGAGTGCGTAAACTTGTCGCGTCGAGAGACTTCTTTTCTTCTTCTCCTTCAGCTTCTTTATGGGATTCTTGTTTACTTTTGGCGACATCTGCGCGATAAATGGGGCAATTCAATTTTCCCTGAGTTCCAGTCGGCGCTGCTTCCATCTCTTCGCGAAGTGGCCCGTGGCTCCTCCCTCTCGCTTCGCCTGCACGTCCCTGCGAGTGGGCGTCGGGGGGGGGGGAGGGATGGGTTGTAGGGCAGCGCGTGCGGGCGGTGGCGCGCGACGCGGACAAACCGGCCACGTTCCGCTGCCCCGCGCACCCTCGACCACGCACTCTACACTTCGCTTTCCACGCTCAACTCTCCGCACTTCGCGATCCACACTCCCACTCGCGGGACTTCGTGGTCTACACATCGCATTCCACTCTCAGCTTTCCACACTTCGCGATCCGCACTCCCACTCGCGGGACTTCGTGGTCTACACTTCGCTTTCCACGCTCAGCTCTCCGCACTTCGCGATCCACACTCCCACTCGCCTCCCACTCTCGTCAATTCGCGCTCTATACTTCGCTTTCCACGCTCAATACTCCACACTTCGCGATCTCCCTTCATAATCCGCATTCCACATTTTACATTCCACATTTCACATTCCCACTCTCCCGCACTCCCACTCTCCACACTCAACACGTCACACTGTACACGCTGCACTCTACGCTCCGCAGTCCGCTTTGCGCGCCTCCACGCTCTACTCCAACAGCACGGGCTGGGCGTTTTCTCTTCCATCGTTTGTACTCCCTCGCACAATTTCATTTCTCGTCGATCAATCCGTTGTTTTCGAATCACTTGTTAATGTGTTCCGAGATCTGTGGTTCTCGGTGCTCTTTTATTTTCCTGATCAACTTGCGTATCCATGTCTGTTTAGTTCCTTTGCCCCTCGTTCGCTTTAATGGCCGTCGTTAAGTTCCGATTGTGTTCTAGTGTCTCGAATTATCTTGCTGTTTGTGTTATCTTCCCGTGATCAACCTGCGTATCATTTTCCTGTTTTTGTCTCGGCTCTTGATTGCCGTATATGCTACCCTTCTGTGCGTTGTGTTGCATTACTCTGTATATTACATTTTTCTCTTCCTTCTGCCTCGACCAACCCAACTTGCTGCCTCTCTCACTTCCACCTTGTGTGTTCTGTCACTTGCTTTAATTTCCCGTCAATCATGCCCAATCCAATCTTACAGATACTAATAGTTAATTCCTCTTGCCCCTACGTTTCGTATTATCATTCCCTGTTCTCTGTCCAAAGGTCCAAAGGTCAGTTCCCTCGGTGCCTTCGTTCTCTTACTCTCTTCCAAGCATTCCCTCTTCCCCGTTCTTTTTTTCATTTATGTTTACATGTATGTAAACATAAATGTAATTGCTACTGGATTAAAATCAAAAGTTAGACTATTCGCCGACGATTGCATAATATATAGGAGTATTGGCTCGTC
>BOPP01000033.1:6440827-6453259 GCA_017312745.1 Gryllus bimaculatus | reverse complement strand
GCCCACGCCCCCGTTCTAGCTCCTGCCACCACTGCCCCCCCCCGCCACCAGTCTCGGGTACGAGACGTGCTCGATAACGCAGCCCGATTTAGCCCCCGAGGGAGGGCCGCCGCCACCGCCTCCACCCACCTGCCTTTGAATTACGCGCTCGCCCCTTTTCCGACCATTCCCCATCCCGGTCGGTGGAGATGTGTTGCAACTGCAGTCGCTCAGCTTTTGAGGCTGTCTCGGTTTCCGAACTCCACCACATTCTTTGGGACAACTGCATAGAACTGTTACATTGCACTCAAACGTAATTGATTTCTGCACTCCCTGCGTTTTTTGATTTCGGTGTCCTGCTCGTCCTAATTGACCTATCTGGCCTAAGTGTGCTACATTATTTTCCTCCTATTCTGCCCCCACACAACTTCCGCCGTTCTGCCTCTCTGCCCCATTGCGTTTGCGTACTCTTTTCTCCAATATCCTCTTTTTTTTCTCGGTACCATAGTTCCTTCGACACTCACCAGCTTTCAAACCCCGTCCTCCGATTCACCACTTCTTCACCTTGACAACTTTTCAAGCGCCAACGTCTGCTTTGGTAACTTCATTTTCCTCCTATCGCCCACCTCTAGCCTCGCCCTCGCCACCTCCCCCTTCTCCCGCCCTCATCGCCCGTGCCCTCCTCCGCATTGCCAACCCATCGCCCACCTCCAGCCTCGCCCTCGCCACCGCCCCCTTGTCCCGCGTTCACATCGTCAATCCCCTCCTCTTCATTGCCATCACCACCACTGCCGTCGAAGCTATCATCGCCAGCGCAGTCATTGTCGCAGTCGCTCCCCCCCCCCCGTCGCCACTCCCGTCGTCCCCCTCGCCGTCTGTCGCACTGCGAGTATTCTGGTGCGCGCGCGCGTCGCCGCCGAGGTCACGACCCCAGCGCCGGCAGTTGTTTTTACTTCTTGCGTTCTATTTAGAAGTCCGTCTTCCCTGCCTGCTGCTCTCCCTCCCCCCTCCGCGCCGCCCGCGACTCGTCCAACTTCCGCTTTTGAGAGGAGACATCGCCGCGCGACAAGCCGCTCCCGCGCTGTCTTCGTCGGAGTCCGTAAAATTTCGCTGCACCCAGCACCGGATGACACTCCTTTGATGCTTTTCGTTCTGCGAAGAAAGCGAGCTCTGGATCTGTTATGAAAAAAGTACACATTGTTTCTACGATAGCAGAAGTTGCCGTCTTTGTACTAACAGTCGAGGCGTTTTGAATACGTATCTCTCTTTCCTAAAATAGATATTGGTGTGTTGTGCTGACTCACTAATTAAACCTTCTTCTTATCACGGTGAATTCATTTTTCTGGGCTCTAATCTTGATAATAAACGTGAATTTATCTCCTAGCACAACTGAAGACACAATTGCACAACCGAAAGAAGAAGGTACACCATTTTCATACTAACTTTGCTAATGTGTAGAATCCGCTCAAAAGTTTATTTCGGCCTTGAAAGCAATGCATCAGGCTGTAGGTATAGAAGTTGCAACAGTTCGCTTGTGCTTCACGTTATTGCCGTTCTGATAATAAAATGCATGACTTGAGAATTCAAAATGATTCGCCTGATTTTACGTGATCTTAAAACGCTAGAAGGCAATGCAAAATCTCTTCAGGTAGTACAGAAATTATTCTATGTATCAGTGGCTAAGTTGTGTCCGCACCTCATACGTTCATTACATTTTATTTAAATGAAAAAAATATAGATCTCAGTAACTAATTATTAAATGTTACAAAAACCCCATTTTGGAATTTTAAAAACCATTTATATTGTAAACTGGCTTTTAAAAAAATGAGGCATCGAATTGACCTAGAGAATCTCTTTATTCAGTACGTGATTAAAACACACGTTTGTTCGGAAACCAGCTCCCGCGTTCAACTGGCTTGTTTTGCAACAGCGGCCTTTTGCACTGGGTGTCGTTGACGTGCCGCCGGAAGTTACCTGTGAGGGGTTTCGAGGAAGCAGATAAGCGGCGTTCCCAAACACGAACGCCAAAGGGGCAATCATTGCGTTAGTGTTGACACAGCGCGATACGCCGAGACCCGCCGATCATATTGGATAGGATATCGCATCGCCTGATAAAGCTCCATTTTTGTTTTCTGGCTGCACATATGGATCTCTTGGAGTGTTCTGTGAAGGACGTTCATGATGGAGAACAATTATAGAGAATAGGGATATCCCTGACGCTGTGTATTACAGACTCTTGTGGGATATTTTGCAATTTTCTAGTAAATAAAGCAATTTTCATATTTGAGTAAAATGCAGCATTATACTTTTCTTTATACCATAGTCTTTCGTTTGTTACATTGCATGTTCATTATGAAATATGTTTTTAATTTATTAAAAATTATTTATAAGTTATTAAATTGTTTATAGACTCTTCCATGCATTTGCATGTCATCAAACAGTGAATTCGAAGGAACGTTGCACGAAAAGTACTTGGTGTGTTTTGAAACTTTAATATAAACATTTAAAGTATTTTATTTGTTGGTAATCAAGTTACATATGTGGTACAGATGCGCAACCTCTTTTATAAACAACTACCCGAGCGACGTCCAGCCGTGGAATCAAATGAACGCTGAGGAGGGAAAAGAACGGAGAGTCGTGGGCACGGCTTCCTAGGGCAACTCGCCGAATCGTGAGTAGCGCCTCGCCAAACGACGCTCGAGCGTGTGGAGATAATTTTCTTTTCTTAAGTCGCGTCACGTGCGTCTGCAGAGCGGCGGGGCGGGCGCTGCCGGTGGCTGCCTTATGTAAGGCGCGTGGCGTGCACACACGCGTGCGAACATGGCCCGAACGCGTCTCCAGGAGAGCCGTTTCACCAACTGAGAAATTAAAAACACTTTGTTTCAATGTTGTCTTCGAGATATTTAGGTTGGGCGCTTTTGTTAGTTTGTCGGTGGAGGTGTTCCGCAAGGCCGTTTACTATGGTGCGACCAGGAATGGAAAGACACAGGACAGCGGGTACACGAAGACGGTCCACCTGTTTGAACATCATTCTTGAACGCATGACGGTCTACCAGTTTGAAAATTCATTCGTGGCATCACCATTACACATCAAGTAAAGGTTTTCGGTACTCTTTGTTGCAGACTTGTCTACATGAAATTTGGGTTGCGCTATTTTCTTTTGTCATTAGGATGTTCCTCATTGGGTAGTTTACTAGTACGATCTGCTAAGAAAATACAGTCTGAATGCAACTTATAAATGTACAATCGACCATTTACACCATTAATTATTTAAACGAACATTCATGAATTTTTAGTTACCTTAGATCAAGTATCGGTGCTCTGTATTTGGTGCTTGCATTCCAGTGATACTCTGCGTCGTGAGTGACATACCTTAATCCTATCTAATCTTCATTTCCGATCCGTTTTAATCCGCTGCGGCATTTTCGTGTTGGCACTGCGTCGCAATCGCGGTCGCCTCCTGCGCCGCCCGTACCTTGCCGATGGCCGCTCCATTCCTTTCCCTGCCTGTTGCGTTCGTCGCCCTCCCTCTCGCGCTGTCGCTCGCCCCTTCGGGCCGCTCCGGCGGTCTCGCTCCTCGCGGGTCACGCGTGCCGCACGCCGCCCCCCACGCGCACGCGCACGCCTACTCACACGATTAGCCCCTATACATCCATGACTATAAGTCCACTCCCATGCCCATATCTATACCCAAATTCAGGCTCATTCATTGTCCATTCTCATGCCTATACCCATTTCCACTCCCATGCCTACGTCTATGAACATGCTCATGATCATGCCTAAGCCTATGCTCATGTCGTGCCTCTATCCATGCCCACATCCACGCCTATAGGCACACCTGTGCCCATGTTAGCTAGCTCTAGTTCGACGTCCACATCCACCAATGTCCTCGCCTCCATTCCCTACGCACACCAGCTCCCTCTGTCGTTCTATATTTCGATTACAACATTAACTTCGTTGACACTTGTCAGCAGTGACGCTGTCATCTAATCCAGATCTTGATCGTCACCCTAATGACGTTCAAGCCATAGCGCCGTGACTATAGTGTTCCCGATTGGTAGTCATAGACATTCAAGTTCCCGATTGGTTGTCGTAGACATTCAAGTTCCCGATTGGTTGTCGTAGACATTCAAGTTCCCGATTGGTTGTCAGCGTCACAGCTGATCAATGGACAACGAACTTGAATCGAAGTTCTCGCTCTCACCCACGTGGGTGCGCGTGGGTGCCAGTTGCAGCGTCGAATGCAGCGGCCGCCGCGTTGGGTAGCGCGGGATCCCGGCGGGGCCGGCTGCGCCCGCGAAGGGAACACGCGACATCGCAGCGAGCGTTGCGTCATCGCCCGGCGCAGCGCGGCGCCAGGCCTCCTTCCTTCCTCCTAGGCTCAGTGCCTGCACTGGAATGTGCCTGCCGGAGGCTTTCTCGTATGGGCGCCCGGGCGTTCTTTGAGAGAGAGAGAGAGAGATCGGACCAAGGGATACCTCTTCGTGTACAAGAAACAGAAATCTTATATGCTAGTGACTTTTGGGAAAATTGTTATCTATTGGCCTTCATGTTTTTTTGGATAACAATTACTACCTACCTTTCTTACACTTGGAGGTTGTAGAAGTATTGTTAGACTCAAGACGAGCAATTAGTCTTTAGATTCATTTTTACATTTATATTCTTAGACGTCACATCTATCGCTTTTACACTCACGCCATACGTACTAAGTACTATGAGTAATAAATAACACACACAGGATAATGAAGTTTTGTTTGCGGGAATATATCGTGAATCTTTGCCAGAACTCACCCACCACGAAAATTTACTGGTAATGTTAGAACACCACTTTATCTGGCCTCCTATTCTGATCTGGATCATCTTATCTTGAATTGACTGACACAGCGATGAACGGCCGATGTGAGAATGCCACGCGTTATGCTATCATCAGTCGCCCCAGAGAGCGAGTCTACAGGTCGAGCCCTGCACCTGCCGCCTCCGCCGCCGCCTCCACCACCGCCGCCTCCACCGCCACCTCCACCGCCGCCTCCACCGCCGCCGCAGCCGCGGACGTGCCGGTTCCTGATGTCGCCCAAGACAGCGCGGCCCCGCCTCCAACTCCAACCTCCCCTCCCCTCATCAGTCGCAGCTCTCTTCTTCCTCTTCCTAGCTCGCAACCTTTCCCCCATCCTACTTCATTGTCTCCACCCACAAACCTTTCCCTGCCTCAGGACATTCCTTCTCTCCTGTACACTACCGGTATAGAACGGTCTTTTCTCTGTGGCAGATTTCTACGAACGGGGACATTTCGGCTTCTTGCTACTAATCGATTGCAGCTTCAGAAATAATCATTTAAGTTTGTATTCTTTACTTTCCCTATTTTTTGTGGAGATTCCATGAAGATGGTTCACAAAACAGCTAGTATAAAGAGTAAATCACTTTGTCTTTCGGTGCGGAATAACTGGCTTCAAAGGCTTCAGGATCAAACCATTCTTCAGTAAAATTACTATAGAGAGTAACGTATCTTGAGGAAAAACAACTTTTCTGCGCAACAACAATATTTCAAACTATAAAGTGCGTCCAACCTAACTTTGCCGGTCGTTGTTTTCGGGGTTTAACAAACAAATATCTCGAATTCGCGTGCGTGCGAAAAGCAGCCTCGATGCAGGAGTAGGTATGGTTTGAGAAGCAAGAGGATCAGCTGGAGGAGAAAGAGCAGTGGAAGGATGAGGAGATGGAGGAGCTTGGGAAAGAGAAGGTGCAGGGGGAAGATGCGGAGCAGGCGGGTCGAGGAGGAGAAGGAGCAGAGGGAGGAATAGGAGAAACAGTAGGAGGAGGAAGAAGAGCTGCAGCAGCGGGGGGAGGAGTGAGAAGAGTAGAAGCAGGAGGAGAAGGAGCTGGGGAGGAATGGAGGTGATGGACGGAGATGAGGAGGAGGAGGAGGAGGAGGAGCAGAGAGACGAGGAGGAGGAGCTGCTGGAGGAAGAGAGGGGTAGGAATGGAGGTGATGGAAGAAGATGAGGAGGAGGAGCAGAGGGAGGAGCAGAGGGAGGAGCAGAAAGAGGAGGGGCAGAGGGAGGGGCAGAGGGAGGGGCAGAGGGAGGAGCAGAGGAGGAGCAGAGGAGGAGAGCAGGAGGAGAAGAGGAGCAGAAAGAGGGTAGCGAGGAGGCAGAGGGAGGAGCAAGGAGGAGCAAGGAGGGCAGAAAGGCAGGAGGGCAGAGGAGGAGAGGAGGTGGCAGGAGGATGCAGAGCGGAGGAGCAGAGGGAGGAGCAGCGAGGAGAGAGGAGAGCAGGGAGGAGCAGAGGGAGGAGCCGGGAGAGCGAAGGCAGCAGAAAAGAGGAGGGGAGGGGGAGGAGCGGCGCAGGGTCGGGCCGCATCAAAAGGCGCGCGCGCGTCCTGTGCCGCGTCCGCGCGCTCGCGAGCCGAAGGAGCGCGACGGTCCTTGACCTCGAGATAGCGGCGCGGGGCGCAGGCGACGCGGCAGGGCGGGCGCTGATCGCCGGCGACCGACGCGCAGCAGCAACGGGCGCAGACCCCGCGGAGGACCCCACTCCCCTCCCCCACCCCCACTCCACCGACTCCTCCTCCGCCGCCGCCGCCGCCGCCGCCGGTGTAGGCGCCGCCGTAGCCGAATGGCAAACACAGTCGAGGCTCTGTAGTCCGGCGCGTCGCCAGTCGAGCACGCCCTGTAATCCCCCACTCGCTGTGAGGCTGGACGTGAGATTTTCACGTTTTCGAAATTCGAGGGTCCACTTCAACGGCTGAGGCAGCGGGAGCGCTACCTGCTGGTTCGCCCGTCGTGGGTGAAGGAGCCGTGATTTTGGAGTCGGTCTCGAAATAAGTTCTTATGTTGTTCCGGAAAACGCCACATTAGTCTTAATTGTAAGCAGCTTCACATGAGTTTCGAGGCAGAAAATGCAGATCAAATGTTTAATCGCAGATCAAATAAGGAATTTGGGGTCTGTAATGAGATATATGGCACATATATCATCCATAGGCTCCAACACAGCAGTACTCCAAAAATGGGGATTTTGAGTTGCGGCGTTTATTCCGGTCATTTCATAATATTTACTAGATAAAAATACAAGAATCTTACGTATTTCCCTAACCCATAACCTATCATTTAATTCTTGATTTCAACTTCCATAAAAAATTTAATCACTTTTGTTTTCAAGCATTATTTTTCAATTTTGTCAATATTGCAGACAATGAATGATATAATATGAAACATAGTGTTCACCATCACTGACAAGAAAATACTTCCGAACTAAACTGTGACTTACTTCGCGACACCAATTTCACGAAGTTGGTAACGAACGGTCACCATTAATAACATTAAATCATTCAAAACCAGAAATCCAGAAAAGGCGAATGATGGCTTAGTTTTTAAATAGAGAAATGTTGAGCATTTCCATTTGGATGAGAGGAAAAGAAACTGTGATGGATGAGTTTTGTGGTTACGGTAAATTTAATAAATTGTGTGGTTACGGTAAATTTTCGTGTATTATTCCCTTACTTATAACTTTCCTTCACTAGCTGTCAAAAACTGCTGTCAATTCTGTCCGCACGAGAGACTCGTGCAGAGCGAAAATTCTAAAAAAAACCCTACAATTATAAAAAAAAGCTCCAAAAGTGACACGTGACTAAAAGTCTCGACAACACTCCTTCCAAGTTGTCAAACACATTTCTCCACGCAGCGTCACCTCCCACGCAGGAACCCAACAAGGACTTGCCAACTCCCTGAGCGCCAAGCGTTGCACGGTTTTTCGCTGCTTTTTTGGTCGAGAGGGGAATTCGCGAACCCCTTGGGCGTCGCGGGGAGTCAAGGCCGTGAGCGGAAAAAAGCGCGCAGCGCCGCGCCTCCCCTCCCTCCTTTCGACCCCCGTCCCCTCGGTGCCCCCACTTTCGCAGCCTCCGGCCTCGGCTGTTTGCGTATGTTAATGGCAAGGCCGCGGGCCACCGGCGGAAGCGGCGCCGCCAGTGCATCTGTCACCTCCGCAAACACTTCTTTCGCGCCCGATGGAAACTGGCGGTTGACTCATCAGGTATTCGTATTTCTTGTTTTGTATGCAGTTGCGTCGCCGTTCGGCGGACCTGGAGGTCTGGATGGGTATTATTTATCGTGTGGCGTGAATTTTTCGAAGAGGTGACACAATAGCTGGCAGAGGGGTATCACAGCAAGGCCGTCACGACAATGACATAATAACGCGCGCGGTGATGGCGACGGTTAGCGTATCGGACTATTGTACCTAACGTGGCGGGTTCAAACCCGATCGAAGCCGTGGATTTTTAAGGGCGTAAAAATCTTTCGTACGCCCTCCTTCGGAGGGGAAGTGAAGCCGGCGGTTCCATGTTAGTAGATTTACTTGCATGTAAAATATCCTCAAGCCTAAATGACGCCTCTGAGCAAAAATTCAAAATCGCCTGTTTCTCGGCCAAGAAATACCTCATTTGTCTGCTAGCTGGTGAAAGGAGCGTTGCTGGCGAAATTTGCGTGGTCAGACGGAAGAGCAGGCCTCATGGCCTGAGTCTCGCCACGTAAATTAAGGCATAAATTTAATTCAATAATGATGATGACGATATTGTAAGTAATAAGCTTGAAACTGGAAAAGTGGTGATCCCCCGTTCGTCTACTGCATCGTACGGGGGTCGAAGCGTCTCCAGCGGTGGAAGGTGGGTAGTCCAGTCGCTACTCCGGGGTCACCCATTGGTTGGGAGGGGGTGAAGCAGGGTGGATGGTTGACGACTACAGCGCTTGGTGTTACACCTTGGCTTTACACCTTGTTTTTCGGGTGTTTATGTAGCGTGGGACCTTCCGTTTTGCAGGATCCAGATCTGAGTAGTCACAAGCCTGTATATATTGTATTGTATGTTTTGAGATATATCCAGAAGTAGAAGGCAATGACTAACTCCGCACAAAAAGACCTAAGCGAAATGTGTGTTAGGCTTGCTCAAGAGGCGCAGTACATTCTAGCGTTGGATGAACTATGTGAAACTATCTTCATTACAAATGTTTTTGTCATGTCACGCTCTTGCATATGTCGAATATCTCTATCGGTGACCCATTAGTTATTATGTATATCTTTGTTTTCAATTCACTTGGACTTATTTATGGGTTCTTACATCATTTTCCCGTCAAAAGGGTTGCAAATAAATAACTACTTTACGTTAAACATTCACCATAGCCAGCGTTCGACTTGAAGAAATGTATTGTGCTGCTCAGGAAACGATTAAATAAAAGTAAGCTCATGGATTTATAATATAAAAAAGTAATAAAGGAAAATATTGAAAGTTACAGGAACATGAGCGAAGTTATTTATAGTTTGCAAATATTTACAGTTTACGAAGAATTTTCATTGTCTTTATCAAAAATATGTTTTTTTATGCATTACTCTTTATTCTTAGCAATAAACGTCACAATTGCGTGTTTTCTTTCTGGAAAAAGGCTAGTTTCCATGCTTCTAAAAATACATCAGACTTCAGGTGGACAGCAGGTCTTTGTAGAGCCGAGCGGGGAATTTAGCGAACGATTAGCTTCTTGTCATCGGCGTCCGGGGGTTTGCGACACGCGAGGTAAACAGCTGCCGCTGGCCGCCACATGGGAACCTCGGCCTGCGACGTCACTGGCGGTCAGCGGTCGCCCATTGTATGCAGCAAGTGGCATAATGGTGTCTTGTTTTCGCCTACGCGAGTGTGAAGTTCAAATTGCAAGCTGGAAAAGTTATCGTAAAAAAACCTTTCCAATTCTGCTTAGGAATTTGAAAATAGCTCTTTGTGAATGTATAATGTCATTTGAGCAAAATTTTGTATAGTAGTAATAAATTTCAGACTTGTTAATAGTAAATAATAGTTATATATTCAATTTCGAGGCATTCTTATTTTATTTGACAAAACGCATCTAATATTTATAGATTTTAATACATAGTAAGGTTTGGAATGCAAATTACGTCGGAAGAAATAACTTGCTTCAAAAGCAATGGAATTGAGAAAACGTCTGTGTATAATACAACACGAGTATCATATGACAAGGACGTAATAGACTACGTGTTTTGAAAATCAATATGGTGGTCGGAAGCAAGTAATCATTGTGTTCTTATTATGGCGAAAACCGGCTTTCGAGAGTTTTTGTCTGAACATCGGTTGCGTCTGGGAAGAATCAGATGCCTGGCACTATTGTCTTGTGACTCACCAGATGTAAAACCATCGAAAGCAGGTTCTAGCTGTAATAAAGGCGTAAAACTTGAATAGGGCGCCAATTATATTTCTTTTTACTTCAGAAATCCAACAACATCAGACCGAAATTATTGCGATTCAATACAGTTAGACTTACTCCATTGCATAAAAGTATAATTAATTCTGTACATTCTAGAATCAAATGTCTAACTTACTGTTAGATTGCTTCATTTCATTGATTACATGGATATCAGATAACGAATTAAAAAATAAATGGCAGTCACGATTAGGAAACAAAATGATGGGAATTTTCATTGTACGGTTGCTAGAAAAGGTATTTAAATGTCTAAATACAGAGCTTGGATGAATGAGACAAAGAAAGTCGAATACTGTAAGGAAGTATTGATATCGTTTTGAAACCTCCACGAATTGAAGAACGGGGAAGTGAACCCAAGGAGTCGATTGCAAGAGATTCTTGAGTGGCGATTCACCGATGAACCTAAACGACCTTGCAGCACCACATCGGAATGCAGCCACAGGTGGCCATCTTCTGCTGCTGTTGAATCCTTCGTTGCAGGTGCAACCACGTCAAAAACAAAGTGTGAAATAGGCAAAGCAAGACATTTTATTTTTTGGCCTCGTATTGGAGAAATCCATCCGTACCTCTGTTTTATAGAATTGTGTTTCACAAAAATTTTATTTTTCGATGATATTTATTCGATGCGTCTTTAAATATGTTGGATATCAACATGTAGAATAGATTTTTATTTGTAACTTGTGTTAACACTGGAAAACTCTGCGTACTTCAGATTAACCTCCTGTTTAAAAGGAAATCATTTGATAATAGAAAAAACTCTCTTCTACTACATTTGATAATAGAAAAAATAGTTTCATATTTCATAACCAAAGTTAACGGGTTGCCCCAGATCTGAGTTCACTGTGAAATGTCTCGCTGTCGACTAGTCTCCACAAGATGACGAGGTAGCCGAGGGTGGCTCGGCGCCGGTTCTCACCACCGAGCAGAGGGTGATCTCTGCCTCTCCCCAAGGCAAAACGTACACTTATGGGACTAATGACCTCAGCGGTTGGCGCACCCTGAATCACCAATCGCTCAAAGCGTCTAAAGGCCTTCGGCCTGGCCTCGCTCTGTGCAGGATCGCGCCTCGCCTCGCCTCGCCTCGCCTCGCCTCGCCTCGCCGCGTCGCGTCGCGTCGCGTCGCGTCCGCCTCTGTTGTGGGAGCGCGGGAACCTTAGAGTTCGCCGCCTCCGCGACCACGACCGCCGACTAACGGTCATCTCGCGACGTCCCCGCGCGCATTCTGATGGCATTCCCAGGAAGCGAGCCGGGGAAGAGTTCCTCAACGGAGTGTCTTCACCGGTTTAAGACTTTACCGCACCCATTAATCGTATATCAATTGGATCTTAGGGGTTGTATGATTATTGCATACTGCCTGGAAGATTGGGGTAGGGGCACGTGTATCGAGGTAAAAAAACAAAAAAACAACAACAAAAAAACACACACCTCCTCAAGCCCTTATTTCTCACTACCAATGCCTCATAGGTTGCCAAACATTTGACACACATCAACCTCCCGTTATGTTTATGAAAGCTCCGGTTTCAATCTGACACGCCTGGCCTCTGGAACCGTATAGTTAATGTAGATCAATGTGTATGTGATGAATATCAACATATGTCTGTAGCAAAGGCACCGCATATATCTATCTCCCTTAGCAAATGTGAAATGACAATGTCAGGATAGTTAATGGATAACATTTTAATCCACAGAGAGGTGTAGAGAGAATAATCTAAGAGTGGGACCTCTTCGACAGCTACGGCTTGGCCTCTGCTCACAATATAACTGCAAGTTCCTTCCATGCAGTCATTGTGTCAGTGTGTTCGTTTACAGTTAGCTCATTTGTAGATGGCTTCATCACTACCTCTTGCAATGTCATCCCCGTGCATGACGTTCATTTGTTTCCCGACTTGCCAAAGTGGTCCCGAATTAAGGTAATTGCTGTTGCAGAAGACTCCTAAAAATCATCTGAGGTGGTACGTGGAAAGAGCCAGTCACGCTTTGACCGAGTTCCGCACAGTGTTGTTGAAGAGTATCCAAACCCGAGCTTTAAACAAACCAATGAACGTCTCTTCCGTATGCTCGCGTGCGTCGTGGAGTCGGCGAAGGCACCGGAGCTGCCGGCGACAGCTGCACAAAGCAGGGCGCCCGACGCGTCTCCGCCGGGTCGCCCACTCGCCGGCGCCGCGCCCCCTCGCGCCCACGCCCCGGGCGAGGCCGCCGCCGC
>BOPP01000033.1:6382646-6421504 GCA_017312745.1 Gryllus bimaculatus | reverse complement strand
CGCCCGTTCCGCACCCCCACCTCCGCCCCCGCCCCCGCACTTTCGGCTAGTCGCGCAGTCGCCTTTTTACAACGGCCACGTTCACTGCCTCGCTTTGCAAGCTGGCCACCTTCGGTCCCGCCTCATTACTCCTCTGCCAAGTAGTGGCTGGCGGAGGGACTAAAGCACTTCGCGAAGATCAAAACGAAATCCGCTAATGCCGGTTCGATCTAGCTTCGCGATCTCTCTTTTGACAGTTTGCTACTGTCAGGTCACCTAAATTTACATTCCACTCTAAATTAACGTAAATAAAATAATAACCAATATATTTTGCCGTTAGCCGATCCGGATAACCGAGATCTCTTAAAGGCAGTAGGGCATGTGACGGGCTTGGACGGGAAGGATCGCGGGGTATGGTTTGTATTAGTGTGGTTCCCCTGTATGTTGTGATAGTCGCGTGGATTCGCACATGTGCCTAGTCCGAGATGACTAATGCGCGACTAAATATATATATATATTATATATATATATATATTTTTAAATAAAATATAAAAAAATATTAATTATATATACATAGTTAGTATATATTGCGTCTTATTGAAATGAAAATGTATCAATTTCCGTTAATCGGTGTAATGCGAAAATGTTGCGTAAAAATATCTCATCTTTAATTTTGAATTTTTTACGTCAACTGTCCATCAGTGGAGCTATCCCAAAAAGAAATATGAGTACTTCAGTATAAATATTTATCTCTCCAGTGCTTCCTTCGTGCCCCAGTATTGATTGAACTGCAACGACAATATTTTAGGGCCATTCCCTCGCCCCACGAATGTCAAATTAGCAACTGTAAGGGGAGAGTATGCCTCAAGGGCTGCGTTCCCCACTTAAAACGAAGACAATTCATGAATTTGCAATGATTGCAACAATCCATCGCCTCTGCCAACCGCTTCGGCGTGAACGCTCCGCCACTTCGCAATCCACCACGGCCTGCGCCGCCGCCGCCGCCGTCCCCGCCGCCGGCCCGCCGCGTCCCGCCGCCGTCCCGCCGCCGTCCGCGCGCCGTCCCCGCCGCCGTCCCCGCGCCGTCCCGCCGCCGTCCGCCGCGCCGCACCGCCGCCGCCCGCCTCCGCCACCGCACCGCCCGCCGCCGCCGCCGCCGCCGCCCGCCGGCGCGTGCCACTTCGCCACGGCCGAAGCGGCGTAGGCGCGAACACGCGGTGCCGCAATAAACAAGCAGCAGGCGCGCGGCTGGCGCTTGGTCGCTGCGGGGAGGGGGTGGGAGGTGAAGGCGTCCGGAAGCGGAAGGAGGGGGATGGGGCCGGTCAGGCAACGACGAAAGCCAAGAAGGCGGGGAGGGGACCGTTAGTTTTCGGGGGGGGGAGGGGGGGGGCCAATTAAACATACTTATGTATTATCTAAAGACAATTATTTTTTTTTCTTTGCTTCTTTATTATTATTATTATATTATTATTATTATTATTATTAAGGTGATGATGATGGGTGAAGAGTATTAGGAATGATGTAGGTGGTTAGATGGCCGATGGGGGGTGTTCGTGAATTTGGAACCATGCCTATTGATTCTTTTCTTGTAACATTTCTTATTACAAAAATGTTTTTTGAGAATTAAAGAGCTGATAAAGACTTTTAAAACCTTTCTCTTTAGCTGTAATGACCCAAATACAGCCCTTTATAAACCATTCTAAATAAAATATAATTACTCTTTTTAAGTTACAGGCTCAAAAACTTCATAAGGCATATTCGCTTGATTAATATTTAAGAAACCACAGTCGAATGATTAACTTTCCCCGTTTTCTAAGGGCAATCAGGGAAAAATCCTGAAAAAAAGAGGTTCAAGAAGGGAGCGGAGAAACATGAAAACGAATGGATGAAGGGGCATGGAGACTAGGGGGGGTGTTGAGTTTGAGTGGAAACGTGGTAAGGAAATGGAGAGGAATTGCGGACGGCAAGAGATATAACAGAAAAGATATGGGAAACATGGATATCAATATTGCACATCAACAGCAGGAAGTTTCAGTAGCTCAAAGGAACTGCGTGCACCCTAATGGGCCTTAATGTGGAAACTTGAGTAAGTCGCGAAATAGATTTTTCAATAATTCTCTAATCAGAGCCATTTGTCTGATATTCAAAAGAGTGAAATATTTTTTTTAATCCGATCTTCGTACTAGTAGGGACATTTCTTAAATTCACAAATAGTCCACCGGAACATGTAAGATTGGAAGCAATTCGCCATTTCAGTCATGCATTAAATTTAATTTAGCCGGACAAAAATTCGTGCACCGTGCACAACCGCCCTCCGGTCTTTGTGTCGTCGCGGGCGGAGGGCGACGCTGCGTGATGGCGGCGTGAGGGCGCTATGCGGTGGACGCGACGCGCCGACCCAC
This sequence comes from Gryllus bimaculatus, assembly GCA_017312745.1. NCBI lineage: Eukaryota > Metazoa > Arthropoda > Insecta > Orthoptera > Gryllidae > Gryllus > Gryllus bimaculatus. The sequence goes on along the minus strand of BOPP01000033.1, from coordinate 6,419,123 downwards.
ATTGCGGGCGTCACGCGCGGGACGCCCCTCGCTATATCGAGGCAAGCGCGCAAGCGCGCGGTGCGTGCGCGCGGCCTTGCGCCGCCCTGCCCCGCCCCGCCACGCGCACGTGCACGCGTTGCCATTTCACGCTGCAGCGAGCAGAGGAGGAAGCAGGCACGAAAGGTCTTAAGGGCCGGATGAAGACATTAGGTTCCTAAGGAGAAATCCTCCTTTGTACGACTCAACGTGGGTTGCGGGTATCGGCAGTTCACTTGAGTGAAGAAGCGTGTATAATTATAACTATACCTGCTACCAACAATTAATGTTGTTGGAAGTAACCCGTAGCCTTAAGTGATATAACAACAAACAAACCAAAAATTACAATTTACTGAAATAAACAAGTAATGAAGATTCAATAAAAAACCATACATTTGCTGTAAATATCCACCTTAATATTCATGTTGAATTGTTGTGGATTTCTTCTGATCTGATAATTTTTTCACTTTGTGTCGCTATTTGTTTTTTTTATTATCTTCAGTAGGTGAATATTTAATACATCTAGCTTATTAGTGGAGATTCAATTTGTTATGCCCGAGCTTCGGAGCTCATTCGGAAAGTCTATTTCATCATCATATTATTTTGCCATTTTCTTTCTCAACAGCTAATGTTATAAAATCCTGTAATATGCGCTAAATTAACATTCTGTTGCACGCATATCTCTCATCTTCAACTCTTCGTTTTTACAAACCTCAACAAATGTAATTCGTTCAGACTCACCTTGAAAACTCAACTGTCTTCAACGTAATGTAAAACAACAACAGCTGAAATATTATCTCAAACGCACAGACGCAATCGGAGGTGGAGGTGGAGGTTTAAGTGGCACCGGAATGTCCGGCATTTCCGACTTCGATGGCTTCGACGTAGTCGGCGAGAGAAACTTCAACAACTCTCTTTCCGTAATGACCCTTCATCGAAGAACGTGAGATGGCATCGCTGCTGTCACGCGTGCCTGGCTGCGTTGTGCCGGCGCATGCCGTGTCGTACCGTTCTGTGGATTGCCGAGCCAGGAGAAATTGAGGAAGATGTTAAGTCTCGTCAGACAACTGGAAAACTATTCGTTTCGTTTGTAAATACTCAACCCGGTGCGAGGTTTGACTACTACGTACTGTATTGAGCTGTGGCTCATCGATAACATTTTTCTAACACCCTGAAGTATACCGTAAATAATTTGTATTTACATACGATTAACTTTCGTTTTCCATTAGATTTATTTTGTGAGTGGCAAGATTATTTCATTGAGTTCTTCCTTTGACGATAAACCAAATATAGACCGCTATTGAATTGAATTGAATTGAATTGAATTTGCCTTATTTCACGTGGCGAGACTCGGGCCATCAGGCCCGCTCTTCCGTCTGACCACGCAAATTTCGCTACGCTCCTTTCATCAACTAGCAGAGAAAGGAGGTATTTCTTGGGCGAAAAACAGGCGATTTGAATTTAGCTCAGAGGCGTCATTTAGGCTTGAGGATCTTTTACATGCAAGTAAATCTACTAACATGGGACAGCTTTACTTCCCCTCCGAGGAAGGCGTACGAAGTACGAAGGAAGACGTACCGCTATATAGTAATAGAATAGGAATATTGCACACTATTTTTTCGTCGCATTCAGGGAGTGTGTATTCGAATGCGTTCTAAGAAGTAAGTGCTTCTAATAAAAGAAAAGAAACAAGAACTAGAAAGGAAGTAGAACATTTTAGATATAACATTTTTGTTATGAAACAAAATAAGAATGATTTCTGAAAAGCATCCTTGCCAATCCGTTTTAAATGTTAAACCGAACTGTATCAATCTCTCCCAACCGTGGATGGCGTGTCCGGCTGTGTTTTTACCCGCATGCGGTGGCGGTGGGTCTTGGAAGGCGGTCCCAGGAAGCTGGGGCTGTCCGCAGCGGAGTCGCCCGATTCGCCGCCAGCGCTGCCTGGCGTCGGCGGCGATGCGGATCGCGCAGGGAAAGGGACGCTCCGGCCACTTTCACTGCCGAAAGGACACGCGCAGGGCGTGACCGTGAGCAGCGGCCACTGCGACGGCTCACTTCCTACTCGCGAATGCTGAAGCGGTCCATTCACAGACAAGCCGGGTTTGACGAGCCAGACGCGCTCCAGTTCGTAAATCTGTTTCGTTGTTTAAACGAAGGGAAACTGCTTCGGCGACATATTTACATCCGATACCAGCTCAAATGTCCTAGTCTCACAAGCTCGACTTGCTCACATGCTCGACTTACTGTCAAGCTCGACTTGCCCACAAGCTCGACTTGCCCACAAGCTCGACTTGTTCACAAGCTCGACTTGTTCACAAGCTCGACTTGTTCACAAGATCAACTTGCTCACAAACGTAACTCCATGCCGTCTTCGAAGATGTTTACTCGTCAGTAACTCTTAGATGTTGTTTGTGTGGTATACAGTTGTGGGTCGTCTGAAAATTAAATCGCTGACGTGGTTGCACTTCATTTGAAGTTACCACTATATTGTGGACCGGTAATTTCTCCAACAACAACCAATTATTACAATTACGTGTTATTCGAATAGAATAGAATTTGATATCATTACTTGGGTTTTTACGTAAGTGGTAACATATTTGCACTACATTTCCAGCTTATTATCAACTATCGCTTTCACGCTTGCTTCTGAAACCGGTGTTAGTGGAAAGTAGGACATCGCAAGACGGCTTTGAGATACTTTTCATTGATGCCGAGGCAATGAAAACATACAATATCCTTCTTTTATTTTGAGCATGATGTACACTTTCGTTAATAAACAGGTATCTTTCTGTAATATTGTGTCCACACGGTCTTGATATTACGTCGGTCGTAATACAATACAATGATATATGCTGCGCATGGTGAAATATTTGTTTTGTCCCATCAAATGCACCATGTAAAAACTAATGAAAATTTTCGAAATGTTATGCCAAGTTTGTATGTACATAAATAAAATAACATACGCGGAATTTAAAAATAAAAAAAATACAATATTAAAAGTAGCAAAATAATATTGTGAATACAATTAATTTAAAGTTGTTAAGAGATTAAGATTATTATCTTAGAATGACTGACAAACATTACACATATAACGAAATTAAAAATTAAAATATCCTCCCATTTATCGAGCGGATCAGAAATGTCATCAATCTGCGGAGCTAAGTGGAGTTAATTCTGCGGAGAAAGGATCCTAAGACGACAGTCAGCATCTTTATTCTTTATCATAGGAACGGAGATTCTAAGATGGATTGATCTTTTTTCGTATTGTTAACAATAGTGAGTCCTTATTGGGTCATATTGCTCTTATTACGGGTTACGTGTCTATCAGGAAGTCTGTGCAACTAGAAGATACCCAGATACATTTTAATATGACGCGGAACGAAGTACTACTTCATTTGCTACCACACAAAAGGCCATTCAACTTAAAAGGTTACCCATTCATCAACGAAGAAGTTTATGTAGGCAATGAATTATTCTCGTCTTATTGTATGATCTGACTGTTCCTTCTTGCAAATTGCACATAGAAAAATGATATGCAAAAACCTTTGAAAAAAAGTGTTGCGCCGATTTTCAAACACCTCTTTTTGATGTTCATTATACAAATCGGAGTTGTTAGTTTTGAAATCCTCGCTCTTATGCCTTAATTGTACGTGCGAATCATCTCCAGTATTATAACGTCTACAAGATCTTCTGTTGGCTTTGTATCGACCATATCATACATTGTACATCGCGATTCAGCACCGGTTGAAAGCATCTGTGAGTCAGGAAATTCTCGTAGCTAGAATGCGAGCCTGCGGGTAACCCCACAGGAGCAGCAGTTGCCGTGACGGACGCCGGCAGCTGCCGGAGAGACGCGAGACGCGGATCTGAGCGTCGCGCCGCCTGGTTGACCCCGATCGTCGCGCGTTTGTTTGCTTCTTCCGCGGGAAGCGTCCGGGGCGCATCTGGGACGCCCCCCCCCCCCACTGCGGCCAAATCCGTTGCCGTCGCCTCTCGACCAGTGCCACCGTCGCAACAGCCGTCGTTGCCGCTGCCATCACCATCTCTACGGTATCAAAATCACCATCATTTCCAGGAGAGATGGCTCATGGCGTCAACTGGTGTCACTACTGTCTTTGACCTGGGAGAACCTGGGAGAGCCTGGAATAACCTGGGAGAACCTGGAATAATCTGGAATAACCTGGAATAACCTGGGAGAACCTGGGACAGCTTGGGAGAGCCTGGGAGAGCCTGGGAGAGCCTGGGAGAGCCTGGGATAACCTGGGATAACTTGGGATAACCTGGGATAACCTGGGATTACCTGGGAGGTCCTAGGTTGGAATCCCGACGATGGCACGGTTTTCGACACCAGTTACATTGCTAGGTCGAATTCTGGAGGCCGTTGTCTGGAGGAGAATTCTGACATTTGGGTTGGGGGTAACCACGCTAGCCAACGGGAAATTGGGCGCCGGATCTCACCATTCAGGAAGATCGCCGTCACCTTCCGAGAAAGAAAACATGCACTACACAGATGGGACTAACGATCAGTCGTTGACGTGCCCGGAATCATCAATCAAAATCAACCATCACCACTATCTCTACCACGAAGATCACTTAAGCCACCACGTATCCCACCGTTACTAACGCTGCCCGTTCACCATACAAAGGAGAAGAAACAGAAGCCGCAACATGTTTTTGATGTCGAATAAACTAAATCTTATCAAATGAGAGACTTGTTAAATTTAAGCAATTACGTAGAAACCTTGGTGCTGATGGCATGTACGAAATATCCACAAAGAAACAGCCAAGGGCAGTAGTCGCTGACTCCAACTCGTTTCTCAACAATACGCGTGTCGATCAACATATCGACATCCGTCGAGGTCAGCAAGTGGTCTTCCTACGCAACGGATCTGCAAGGATGCAGTGACGCCCAAGGGGGGGGGGGGGGGGGCAGCTGGGGCAACTTGCCCCAGGCCCCGACAAAATTGGGATCTCGATTTTTTTCATTGAAAAGAAAGGGAAAATATTTTTATCTCTAATCCAAATTTAATGCTATAATGTTATATGTTGTTTCTGTTGCATATCGAAATGAATTTTGTTTATGATTGAAAAGGAGGGGAGGTTTTTTGTTTGAAATGAGGGGCCTTCTTGGTTCAAGTGTCCCTGGGCGCTAGTTTTCTCTGGGCGCCCCTGAAAGGGTGCCAACATCCGATGAGGTGTACCTGGAGTCATTAGTGGGCGGGCGGGGGCGGACTGGGCGGGCGGGGGCGGGGCGGACTGGACGGGGCGGGGCGGACTGGACGGGGCGGGGCGGACTGGACGGGGGCGGGGGCGGACTGGACGGGGCGGGGCGGACTGGACGGGGCCGGGGCGGGACTGGGCGGTGCGGGGCGGGACGGGCGGTGCGGGGCGGACTGGGGCGGTGCGGGGCGGAGCTGAGCGGGTGGGGGCGCGACTGGGCGGTGCGGGGCGGACTGGCGGTGCGGGGCGGACTGGGCGGTGCGGGGCGGATGGGCGGGTGCGAGGCGGACTGGGCGGTGCGGGGCGGACTGGGCGGTTGCGGGGTCGGACTGGCGGTGGCGGGCGGGACTGGGCGGTGTGGGGCGGACTGGGCGGTGCGGGGCGGGACTGGGCGGTGGCGGGGCGGAACTGGACTGGACTGGACTGGACTGGAACTGGGGACTGGGACTGGGCGGTGCGGGGCGGACTGGACTGGACTGGACTGGACTGACTGGACTGGACTGGACTGGACCTGGACTGGGCGGTGCGGGGCGGACTGGACTGGACTGGACTGGACCTGAACTGGAGCTTGGACTGGACTGGACTGGACTTGGACTGGACTGGACTGGACTGGATGGATGGAAACTGACTGGACTGGGCGGTGCCGGGCGGACGGACTGGACTGGACTGGGCGGTGCGGGCGGTTGGTTTGGGCGGGGCGGGGGTGCGGCGGGCGGAGCCCTGCCTGCCAGCGCGGTGGGCGTGGTCGCTTCCGGGAGACACGTCTGCCCGTGGACGCTGCTCTACGCAACGGCGCGTTGAAATTCCCGTGCGACGTGGTTCGCGCTCGTAACGGATCTCCGCGTCCAACAGAAGGCTGAAAGAGAGAGCGATTGTTCCTGGAAAGAATAGCAATGGGAATGAAGTGGCCCCTGAATCAGTGGTGGTTGCGTTCGTTAATGATTGATTGATTGATTGATTGATTGAAATAGTTTCAAAAGACATGAAGAAAAATTGTGTTCAACCTTGGAGAACTCGAATACTATATATAATGTTTTCTTTACGCTCGTGACCAGAATATCGTTTAATTTCATGTTAATTACTATTTATAAGTAGCGTGTAAGTATGTGATAAATATCGAACAGTAAAATTAAGTAAGATAACGTAAAAATTAAAATCCTTCTGAACTCTAATTATTTCATTTGATTTTTTTCCTATTCGAGATTTTTTTGTGATTTCAAATTGCAAATAAGTTTTGACAAATAAGAATGCTCAATTTCTATCATTTTGTTAACACCTAATTGTGTAAACTATCAATTGACAATTGTTAAAGCTACTGTATTGTAATGCAGTTTATTTTCTTTTATGGAAACTGTCGAAAAGTAGAGTTTATTACGGAGCACTTTAAATTAAAAGTAACTGCTTACAAATTATTAATTTCTTTACAATAGAAACTGTTCTAATTTCCGATAAACGAACAGCTTTTTCGTCAGTGAAAGAAACCTTTTAGATCAGTGTTTTTATACCAACTAGTACAGGGGTCGGCAACCCGCGACCCCAAGGCCTTCTATTATTTATAGAAACTTTTCACAACGTGCACAACCAAGTTCAAAGTTGATATTCGGGAGCTGGCGTCCAAGACATGGCAGTTACTGGACCTTTCTGAACTGTTATTGTTATCGTATTTATTATCTCCGTTAATAAAATTATGTTATAGAACTCTAAAGGCTAGACTCACTCTAGAATTAGCGTGTTTCTTCGCTTCATTATTGAACCAGGATCCCAACATTGTTTTGACGTAGTACAAAAAATTATTGAATTATATCTTAAATTTGTTTAATAAACGGTAAGTTGGAGATAAATGAGGCATGCGAGCTACTGGGTATTTTTAACAATGTGACTCGCAGTCACAAAAGGTTACCGTCCCCTAAACTAGTGTAATTGTAACATTTTAGAATAAGAAAACTACAGTGCACCAGCAAAGTCTCTCCACCAGTGGCACCAGCAGTTGGTGAGAGTGCTAGCAACAGGAATGTCGTTGACGGCACTCCCTGCAGCTTGTAAGAAGTAAATTACATTTTCACCACAATCAGAATAGATGGTTGAAGTATTGTCTCCTTCACTTGTTTTGCAGTGATCTGGTTGCTACGAACACAAACGCAGTTTTTAATAGTAGCCCCTGATTCGAGAGACTTTCCTGGCGCTTCCCTCTGTATCAATCCGGAGAGCTGCGATGGCTAATGCGTGTGTGTGTGTGTGCGCAGGCGCCGCTGGAGCTGCGCAAGCGCCTGGACGAGCTGCGGCTGCTGGAGTCGCGCAAGTCGGCGCGCCTCATGGACCAGGACACGGACTTCGCGCGCCTCGCCGACATGGCGGGCGACCGCAAGCGCCCGGCGCCCTCGCACTCCATCGACGTGCCCACCGTGCACGGGTGAGTCCTCTCAGCGGCCGCTGCGGCTGGCGCCCCGCGCGCGGAAATGATTCGGCGGTCTTCGATTGAAATACGGTGCCACTTCAAGGTCGAGCGATGATTGGGGAGTGGGACACTGTCGTCCAATCGGAAGCTTTAAAACGAGTTAAATTTTTGATATTGGAGCTTCCGATTGGATGACGGTGTCCTCCTCTCCTTCCGGCTCGTGGCTTTGAAGTGCCAATATGTTTTAATGGGAGAATACATATATCGGTTTACCACGAAAGTATGGACACTAACCATAACGTACCAGCGAATTATCTCTGTCTTCCGTTTTAGAAATCACTTGGAATGTAGATACATCTTCTCCCTCTGTTATACAAAGGCCACTAAACTAATTTTACTTCTAAATGTTTGATACTAAATCTTTACATCTGAACGTCTCAATTCATCTATCTACCCCTTCTCTAATAGGAAATGCCCAAACAATATTCTTCGTCGCTTCATGATGTTTCAATGGTCATGTGCCTCAGACGATAAACTACCGCCTTCAACTCTAACACGACGTCTCTGCCAACGGCTTCCGCCTTCCAATTCCACGTTCCCTGTTCCTTGCATGGCGGTTATACTTTCGCGCGTCTTCCAGGCCGCTTGTACGCCTGTCCGCCCGCCCCCAAGCTAGCTCACCAGCTTGCCTGCCAGTCCATCAGCTTGCCTGTCTATCTGCCCATTTTCCTTCCCGCTTACCCGTCAGCCCGACAGCTAGCTCGCCCGGCCACTTACCCCCCCCCCCGCTTACCCGTCAGCCCTACAGTCAGCTCGCATCCATTAGCCCGGCCCTTTCCCCGCATGCTTACCCCTCGGCTCATCACCCAGCTCGCCCTCGAATTGCCCGCCCCTTACTCAACACGCTTACTCCCATTCCTCAGCAGCCCGCCCGCCCCGCCCGCCCGCCGCGCCCCGCCCCGCCCCGCCCCCCCGCCCCCGCCCGCCCGCCCGCCCGCCCGCCCGCCCGCCCGCCCCCGCCGCCCGCCCGCCCGCCCGCCCGCCCCGCCCCCGCCCGCCCGCCCGCCCCCCGCCCGCCCGCCGCCCGCCCGCCGCCCCCCGCGAAACACCGGCTCGGCTGGTCGCCAAGCCCGCCTCCGCCGCGGCCCAGAAAGCCGCTCGTTAAGCCGGCGCGGCACCACACGCTGAATCTCAAGTGGATGACGACGGGCACTTCGCTAGGGCTTCGCCCCGCCCCCCCCCCCGCCCGCCAGCATCTCTTCCTTGAGCCCCTGCGGCCACTCCCTCCGAGTGAATTAATGGCACACAGCGTTGACAAACGGTTCTAGGAAGAGAGAATCGCAACACCCAGAATGTCATATTCTACACAACACTATATTCAGATGTGGGAAACATTACTTGGTGTTATAACATCAACTGCTACAAGCACTAATATTAAATTTCCTAATAAGTAATCACTTAATAAAAATTTCCCATAACCAGTCACTGATTTAAATGATTCGCGTAAGCTCAAAAGAAATTTATGTACGAGTTAAGATGTTCTAGCATCAAAGATCGCTATTTTGATGGCATCTTTGAGGTTTCTCAATCTGTGAGAAATGTATAGAATGATGTATCAAAAGATGGGGGAATAAGAATACAACCAAAATGTTAAAACGCATGTAAATGGATAAAAACTAATGTAAACCCAAATAATAAATTACAACAAAAAGTAGATAAGATAGACAAAACGCTTCCTTAATAAGCGGCTCGACGGCAAGGATCATATGGATGATGATCAACTGATGACTGTGATGACCCATGAAAATAACGAAACATATGATTTAATCATGCCAATCTAAATTACTGATTGCAAAATAAATAAATATAATATTGATATTATATCTGTAAACCCAATATACCAAATGATCGCGTAACAGGATTTAAAGATGGAGCAAAGAAGATAAGCAATAATGAAACTCACATTGATCGATTTTATCAAGATTTTCGACTTCGTTGACTTCACGAGGAAAAAACTAGAAAGAAAATGTTAATCGTTCTTATACTCTGGTGTTTTGGGCGATTCTTCGAAAATGCTTAAGCAGTTTGTCCCAGGCTTTACTTTTCACACGTCTCCCTTGGGTCGCCCTCCCTGCCCTTTCTCGTTTCCGCTCCCAGAGCTTGAGACTTCACGTGGCTCCACTGGATGATCATATCAGTGGTCGGCCCCCCGCGTCCCGGTCCTGCCTTGGGCCTTCCGGGTTTTCTTTCACGGGGCCGCGCTCTGGTCTCTGCAGCGGCGACGATAAAAGCGGCTTTCGCGCGATGGCCTTCACTATCTCGAGCTGCTCTTCACGGGGATAAGCTCTTAAAGTTCGCTCGCCCCAAATTTTTATTTCTCCATCACTTAACGCTTCTTCATCATCAAAAAGATTCTCATCAACAAAAACAATAATTTTCATCATCTGTATATTCGTATATCTCTTAAAGTATATCTATCTATCTCTATCTTAGCTGATAAGAACTGTATAATTTTCAAGTTTTTTTTTGTTTTTGTTCGGATAAATTCCATAATTCTTTTTAAAGTTAAGATCCCCATTGTAAAAAAAAATGCATGTCTCGCCTACGTAATTATAAATTCAGCACGTAACTATTCTAAGTAAGAATATATCTGACAGAGCCTGAGATACGGTGCTCTATCGAGCCAATATTGTTAAAAATTGAAAGATTTAAAATAATCAAGTAAGTATATATATATATAGGTATATATAGTGATAAAAATTATATATATTATTATATCACGATTTTTAAATCTCAGATTTGTAATCATTTGTCGCTGGAAACCTTCACGTAGTTTGTTCATCACTAATAGCTGCCTTTACCGAACTCGTGTGGCCCCAGGAACCCCGAACGAGCGGGTGGGAGACGTCACGCAATCTAGTCACACTGTTTGATGCAGCCTCGGCTGCTCCAGCTGGTTGTCTGATCTGACCGAGGGCCCTTCGCGACAAAACATGCGCGCCTAAGCTTTCCGAAGGCGCTGGCCCTCTCCGACCGCCCAGCGCGATAAGGTCGGGCTGGGGCTTTTGTCGACGGCGTCGGGCGGGCTGCCGATCGGGCGTGGCGCGGGGTGTGCGCGGCGGCGCCGGGGGCGCCGGGACGGGCGCGGCGGCGCTCTGGGGCGCGCGCGGCGGGGTGCGCGCGTGCGGGCCGTCGGGCGCGGCGGCAGCGGGCGGGCGCCGTTCTGGGCCGAGCGGTGGCGGGGTGGGTGCGGCGGTCGCTTGGGGGGTCGCCCCGGGGGGTGCGCGTGGGAATCAGATTTGGGCGCGTGTTTTTCGTTTTGCTCCCGGATCTGGAGAACACCTGGTCGGGCCGCCCGCCGCCGTTATGAATGTTTTCTCGCTCAGCGATGGCGGCTGTTAGCGGAGCATCAACGCGGCTGCCGAGTGTCAAGATCCGTAAATGTTGATGACGCTGTTGGGTGATTGTTCGTGAGGGAATGATTTGTCACCCGAGAGAAACCAGAATCCTTCGTGGATTTTAAAACTTAAATATGTGTACCGGAAATAAAATATTTTATTTGATTTAAATTTAGTACATCAGGAATTTTGCAGGTGTCGAATCTGTCTATTAATATCTTCCTAGTCTTGGTGAATACTGTTCACATTAACTATGGACATGGATTCATTTAAAATAGGTTAACGTTATTTTTAAAATGTTCTCAAAAAAATCGAACCCTTTCACATGCCCTGTTTGTCTTCGCATTTATTTCGTACATATTTAGGAATAAATTAATATGCTGGCAATATCACTCTGAATCACGCTGAAGTTAGTCTCCGAAAATCGCATGAATTGTTTTAGTTTCACTAGTGTTGGTTTACTGGCAGGTTAGAAAACGCAAGGAAATCACTGAATCGTGAGCGTAATGCATAAAAGCTCAACTGTTGCTGCGTCCATTGTATAAATATTAATACCTCGCAGTCAATGGAAATATTTTGGAAAAAACAAATTCAAATGAGTGTCATGCAATATGTTTTCTGACCAGCTGCATAAACTCAGCAGCTCATTGCGTATTGGAAGTGAGGTGCATGAAAGAATGCATTGCAGTGGAAAGTATTACTTGTTTTCCTTAACAGTTAGCGCTCTTTTGTCAACACTGAACGGGCATGACCGACATTTATTGTCGTGCTCACTGATACCTAAATGAGGTCTAACAGCTTTTCACGTTGTAGACTGCGTTACTTGGATGTTAACGTACCTCTGCGAATGACGTGAAAGGACGGCAGCAGGACAGGCGTACTATTGTGCTGCGTATCATAGGTTTTGGTTTCTTTTGAGATTACATGCGCGATACCCGTAATATTGCATATTAGGTAGGTTTCACAGCTGTCCACCAAACTACTGGGATTAATTTCCTGCTTATTTACTGAACATTCGCACGTGCACGCGTTGATTATAGCTGCCGTATTATTTTTATTAACTTGCAACAACATTCTCATTAAAGAAATATTTCGTTTTGTTAAAGTTATAACAGTTATTAAAAACATGAGTTCTAGCAAATGGACAACGGGCTATTAGCAAATGTCTGTGCTAATAGTTAGCCAATAAACAATAGAGAACATGTGAATCGGGGAAAAAACTTGGCTGTCGAAATAAGAAGGCACAGGAAAGCCAACACTGCCAACTCTACGCGTCTTACAACCTTGACGAAACACTGCTTGCAAATGCAATCGAGTACGTCTCCCTCCACCCCAACACCACCTTGCTTTCTCGAATATCTGAAAGGAGACGCTGGTGATGGCGGATGCAATGGAGGCGGCGATGACGGCGGCAGAAGGAGCGGCATTATGGCGTCTATTCAGCCCCTCCTTTTCACATACGTTTAACAAGAGTCTAGATGTTAGTGTCTGGAAAGTTCTTCTTTAGAGCTATTTTCCCTTCTATCTTTATTTTCATTCACACTCATATTCGGTCATGCATTTATGTGTGCAGAATACATTCACTCGCTCATACACACGTCACTGCACTATTTAAACTTCACTGCACTCTTTACGCTTCAGTCCCAAGTCCCGCGGGCAGTCTTTTTAACGCCAACCGCCGCCGAAAGCGGGACCGGCCAGCCCGTGAAGGGGCTCGCAGACCACTGTCGCCCGCCGCTTCCTGCTCTCACTCCCCATTCCATTGACTGATTAGTGCTTCGGTGCACGTCACCCCCTAAGTTCGTTAGTCCCGCAAGTGTAGTGTGTGTTTTATCGTGGGCGAGGCTGTTATCGACCCCTTCTGTAAAAAACTGTTGTCCTATTTCCTCCTAGTATACAGGGAGCAGGTTTTTCAAATGCAAATAAAAGCAGGTTTTTGTATTCATCCACTGTAGATCATACTGTAGCCAAGTGAAGATACGAAGGTAGTATTCCAAGGATTAGTTACTGATGTGCAATACGTAGGTGCATTCTCCCATGGAAGTAACTGCGGCTGAAAAGCGCCACCGAATATACGACCTTCGTAGTCTTTTACGGAGGCCTTTTACGTCATAACCTACCTTAACGCATAACAGATTGCGTCTCAAAAGGCGTGAAATTGTGATTGTGTTTAGGCTTCGTCGTCATCTATTTAACTTAGGTTACGTAAGTTTTCTTGACCTCGTGCGCGGAGGAAAAAGTGAAACTAATAACTTTTTTTACTTATTGGAAATACGCACATCTGATCCAGACTTCGATAACACTTTAATTGAACGTCAATCTGTTGAAGTTGTTTCAACTTTATCTCTTGGGTTCAGAAACAAAAACTATATTCTGATATCAAAATCAGAACTTTGTTCGTAACGACCATGAAACTTACTTACCAATTGTTTACGGGCATTGTTACTGCCCACTACATTTTGTTCAAAACAAGAGTTCGCTGGTGACAGATTGGTTCTCAGGGGCTGCGAAAAGCATGTGCTCCCGGCCCGCTGAAAGAAAGCAGTGCGCATCGCGGAGTGCAGGAGGCGGTGAGGTGGGGCGGGATTCCGGGCGGAGGGCCAGCTTCAACTCCACCGTGGAAAAACACAGACGCGGAAAAGACTGGCAAAATGCGAAACGCTTCAGGACGCGGTCGTCTTCACCACCGGCGATGTGATTCTGATGTAGTATTTCCTAAGAACAAGCCTGCTTATCGAACTACGAATACGTTTCGCAGTGACTCAATATCGCAGTGAGAAAATTGTTATGCGTGCGTGTAACAATGTGTAGAAAAATATTTCAAGTGACCAGTTCTACACTAATAAGCCAGTTTTATACTGTGTTTCGTTAAGGAATGAATGAATGTTCGTATGCTGTCTAACAGACAGAAGAAGGAGGTCCTACGCTATGTAATGGCTGTCGATAATCGATTTGAACAAGAGAAACTTCATTCATTAATGCATTACTATAATAGTTGTAGTGGGAGAAAATGCTTATTTAAATCTTCCACCGTACGTCATATCCATTCATTCTTCTTCACATAAAACTATCATTCAAGGTAATTGTTTGGGACTTGTGGTGAATAACGCAACTTGCTAGTGAAAGATATTCTCAAAAATTGCCACAGGCATAGTAATAGTTGCACATGCAACATCGGTTGAATAGCAGATAGCATTTCATAAATGTCTAGACATTTGTTTACGACGGTGCAAACAAATTGCCGTCTAGTATTGAGGTGCAAACAAAAGCTAAGAATTTTGAGCTATTCAGAATTTTGAGCTACAGACGTCATATTTCTATCCCGGCGGTGAGACAAGTAGTTCTTCGGAGCAAGTCAAACGAGCCTTCCTCAACGGGATCTAACGAATTGAGCTCTAGCCGGACTTCAGTTTGACCTACTTTTGTAAAACTCGTTGGACTGAATTTAACTCCAGTCGAACAAGATCTGGACTCTGTAACTCTTTGGCTGGTTTACATAGTAAGTTTATTTGAAAACAAAGACATCTTGAACTGAAACCTGAACGGTATAACTTTTTTCTTTCCTCTCATCTTGCGTTTCACTTGTTTTGGCGACTGTGACATGACCTAAATTTACATTTTTACTAAAAACACCAGGCTTTTCTACCAACATATGAATACACCACAATGTATGATCTTTCTTTCTTTCTGCCTTCATTAAGATGGTTTTCAAATTTAATTTAAGGTAGGAATTGCTACGTATGTGACCCATTTTCAAGCCATTTTCACGTTAATCGTATATCGAGACACAGGACGATTCTCTTTTGAACTGGCATATTTTGATTTTATTACCGAATATTTCTAATGGACCGAACATTTTACATTTTGTAAATCGCGTCGCAGCGGTCTATCTGTTCCCCTGCTAATGTCGACGCAGCCGACGTCTGTTTCGTGCCGTGTCGCAAGTCGTGGCCGTCGTGTGGAGGTATCCTGTGGGGCTTCCGCGGTGACAGCGGTGCGAGTCGGCCGGCGAAGGCTGCGGGGCGGGGCTGCGGCCTTGAAGGCGGCTGCGACATGGGCAGCCCCGCCTTCGGCACCTGGCAGCGGTCGCGGCCGGCGTGCGGGCGGAGTTCGGCCGCGAACAGACCCCCCCCTCCCCCCCACCACGGCCCCTTCTGCCCGCCGCCCGCGCCTTCGTGCTGCCTCTACCAGCCTTATTAACCGCATTAGCCGTTGTCAGTTGGAAAAAAAAGAAAGAAGTTCGGCAGAGTTAAGTAGTTATATTAAAATCTAATTAATTTTCTTTCTTCAAATGTCTCTTTAATACGTTACCTTATTACATGAAAATTAAAAAAACCAAATATGTAAAAAATAACCAAAGATATACCGTCTCTTTATGTTAACGTCATCTTTGTTGTGCCTATTGTTTCTGTTCCAATGACGGTCGACTTGGTTTGCTAATTTAATGCCTTATTTAGGTCTAATCCAACAGTTTGTATCTAATCCGTAGACTTCATGAGACCGTTGCCCTGACGCGTTGAATGTTCCCATCACATCTATCCGATATTGGCCTCCCCAGATTGTCGTATTCAGTGACAATCTCGCATTACGGTTTGATTTGCATCTCCCGTGCTTCTATCATCTCGTCGAAGGCGCAGCTAGGCTGGTGCCACTGGTGGCGCTGCACTTGGGTTCTCGAAGATAGATGGCTCGAATGAAGTTTCTAGCCAACCCTTAAGAAAAGTATCCTCTTGAATAAGATTTTGAAAGTATTCACTGTAAAAAAAAATAATTAAAAAACCTGAAAAAATTCATTTCAACCACAAATTTGGCCAAGATCATTATTGTTACCTCATTCGCATGTCAGAGAAACGGGCATTTCGCAAATGCAGAATTAGTGGGTCAGTGGTTGAGTGACGGCCACAGCACTTCCGCCGCGCCGTCTGCAAGGTTACGAACTTAGTATTCAATTACACAACCGAACGAAAATTTTACGAACTCAGAAAAGGGCCTCAGAGATGGGAATCGTAATAACAGAGAATTATATCTTCGCTGGTTAAATGATGAAATCTAATGTATCTAAAATTGGATACCTTTGTAAATTAGATTCAAATCTCCAAATTTTTCTCGTACACAAGGTCCCCATTTGAACCTTCTGCATCGAAGTCCCCGAGAACCTAGCCGCGCCACTGATCTCGCCTTTTTTCTTCATCAATGATGTCTTTTCCAAGTTTCACATCCTCCTTTACTTCCACTCGTCCCTATCCCCATCATAATTTGTCGTATTCCATCACCATCCTTACAGTCACTCTTTGCTAATTGCAGATCGTTTCATATTCCCCGAAAAACTTTCTTCGAGTCGCCTGCCAGATAAAAAAAAAGAGAGAGTTCTGGTGTGCATACTCTCATAAAAGTGTCAGGGAAAGTAGTGACATCGCTTTGACGACACGAAATTGTATAATAGTAGGCAACAGTGAATTTCAAGATTATTTCTTCAAGGTGTGCATAACTCGTGATACGAGAAGCCATGTTGTACAAGCTGGATTACGATGTGTGCATTAAAATCGCTATTTTCGAACTACTTCATGTATTTTAACGTATGCATAATTGAATACGATAATTTTACGACGCTACGTTACAGAAAGTAAACGTAACTTTACGACGCTAAAGTTACAAACTTTCATTTCCACTAGGTTTGCAAAGTATAGCATTGTTCTTCCTACGACTTAGTTGTGCAAAGTAAAAAAAATGCAACATCACGTAACAAATGTATCTGATTATTATACAGTAGTACAGCAGTTGCTAAGCCGGCCGGCAGCGCATGGTGAGCTCTGCTCCGGCGAGCGTTGCTGAGAAATGGCACAAGGGCCGTGTGCAGGCCCGGCCCGGCCCGGCGTAGAACGGCGTGCCACGGCAGCGCCTCGTTATGGGCCACGCGTGTGGGAGAAAGTGGTGGCCGGCCGCGCGCAACGCTAAAGTAATAACCGTGCTCGTTTCTCCGGTGGTTCATTACGCGCGGTTGCAGCTCGCTGATATGTAACGCCCCGCGGCTCGCGCTCGGCCTCCGAGCTGTCTATCGGCTAAGGATCTACTCGGCCAGCGATGCCAGGGGGGAGATTTCTGATTAGCCAGGATAAGGATCCTCTGGACCAGACAGGGGTCCAGAATTCAGAATTTGGGCGTCCGGGAATACGGTGAAAAAAAAAGAGCTTTGAAAGAATTCTATTGTGAATTAGAAATCACTGAAAGTGACAAAATGATTAACATCAAGAAATGGTCAGTGTAGCTGAAGAGGTTGATACGATCTGAAATAATGTATGAAATGACCAACGTAACGAAATTACCAATGCAACGAACAAAAGATGCGTTTTTCTGTCGAACCAAACATTGGAATGAAGTATTGGTTTCTTTGTTCAGATCTGAAGTACTGATGCAGCTATTTCAGTGAGGTTATCGCCATAACCATTCGTTTCTTTCACACGAACAAAATCTTTCAACTTCCACTAAGTCGCGTTACACATATGAGTAGTGTTGAATCAAGTTTATACTGAGACGCCAAAATACAGCTAAAGAGCGGGTGGAAATGTTACTGGATACAGAAGGCCTAGCATTTTTAAACAGAATCATATATTTTACCCAAATTTGTGGACTTTGAGTAGATGCATCATGATATTTCTTGATCTTTATTCGTGGAGACGCTCCCACGGCACAGAATTCGAAACATAATAATGTGTGCTGTTAGTGTTGGGGAACTTAGGCCGCTGTGTGTATAGTACCTCTGAAAGCCAAATTATATCAATTATTGTGTCTTTTCACAATCTCAATTGAGCACGCCTGTTTTTGGTGACTTAAATCCAAGTTCAGGTTTAAAATCTGGGTTGCCCGGATGCAACGAGATACGAAGCAAGCTGAGTAGTCCTCTGGCCTTCTTCTGAATCTTTTGAGCTGCTGTTGTGATATTTACCATTGTAAACCTGATGAAAGCCAGAGCCAGACGACTAAAACGCTGTCAAATGTAGAACCAGCGTGTCTTTCCCGGAAGCCCTGGCCTTGTTCCAAAATAATTTGCATAAGAGCTTACACCACATTTGACAAGTCCGATCGACTAACGGAATGATACTCGTGAATTTTGAAAGAAAGACCAGCCAGTAAAAGATTATTTTAACATGTTTTCTTAAAATTACTTGTCAGTTTTTTAATTGAAGTATTAACAAACATTCGTTCTTCAGTTAATCCCATTTATACAAAATTAATTGTTTTATATCAGCAAAAATCATGTAACACATTTTATGCTACTTTGGTAAATTGACCTACGCATGTATTTAGTTTTTAGCATGGTTTTCGTGCGGTTTTCCTGCAGCAACAGTAACCGATCTAGCCATTGGCCATCTCCATCGGTTCCCAGATGCGAGAGATTGCGTGAAGGATACGGCGGGAGACAGTGCAGACTTCGTCACGAATTCCTCAACTACTGGTTCTCCGTTGTCAGGTTGCAGGGTTTGCTATTATCCATTTCGAAAACATCGAAGTTACTGACTGTATTCCACTTCTACCTACTTTCTAACTACAGGTTCATTGTTCCACTTTAAAGTGATTAATTGACTGTGTACTTCCATTCGCTGTAGTGCCTTTGAGCGACTATCCGTGCCTTTTTCAGTCATCCGAAGCATTCATTTATTTCAACGAATAGTGAAGACAGGTTCTAGGCAGCGTGCTGCGAATACAAGATATCTTAAAATGGGAGAGACTTCATCTGATTTTCTACATAATGTTCCATAATTTCGACTCATCCCTGATGAATAATCTTACATGTATTCATTAAACATACAAATAAATTGTAATCTTTGCAATATATCACTATGATAGCAAAGATTAGTTCAAATCCGTTGGTTTTATTTTGTTGAATTTTACTATCAGCATTTCAACATACTTCCAACCTTTTTTGACGGCATATGGACTTCGTGGTAACCCCAAACCAACCGAGTTGCAAACCTCAACTTGGAGCGTGACGCCGTCCTACGCTATACTCACAAGGAGGGGGGGAAAAGGCCGTACCTTCACTTGACCGCCACGAAAGAGGACACTGTCCCGTTCAGGCAGTCAGCCTGCTCTTGCCGAAGCGTCTGACGCACTCTCCGCCATCCCCCTCCACCACCCTGCATCGCGCAGTCCATCTGCCGACGTCGTCGGCGGCGGCAGCGGAGATGGCGGCGTGACCTGCTTCTGCGCGCTGCGCGCCGTTCTCCGGCGCAGCAGCAGCCGCCGTCGCCTCCGCCGCCGCCGTCACTGCGCCGCGCCGCTCCCGCCGCGCTGTCTCGCGCCAGTGTAAACAGAGAAAGGGAAAAGGCGGCGAAGAAAGCAGGGCAGCGACGCCGGCTCGTCGCCGGTCGGCGCTCCGCCCGCCTCCGCGACCGCAGGGCGCGCCACTCAGCGCCCAAGGAGAAGGCGATCCCCTGACATGAGATTTATTCCAGTTCGCTTTGGGCTTTGATTACAAGTACAACTACAATTTGAACAATTACAAAAGTATGACTAACAATTACAAATACAATTAGAAGTTGACAACTTATTTCTAAGTAACTTCGAGTTATCTCTAAATTAACATTTTGTCCTTATTTTCCTTTACTTTAAAGCTTATCAAACATCACTCCACTCCACTTCACTTCTCTACATTTCACTTCACTGAATAAGGGCCTTATTAATATCAATAATAGTAATACAAGCATTAACAATAACTTAAACCTAACGCCAATTCCAATAACAGTGTTAATAATTATGATAATACAGCACAATATTGTATTTTTTTTCATTCAAAATGTACTTCTTTAAATTAAAAAAACAAAATTATTAAAAAAATTCAATTATTCAATAAATATACAAAATCTAACATAAATTTGACTTATTCAAATTTCGAGATACCCATAATTGCAATACATTGCAAATTTGATTCACCCTGACTTGGATAACTCTAAACTTAAATAATCCAAAATGCGAAGTAAGTTAATAAAAATTTTAAAATATATTTGAAATACATAGTCATTTATGAGTTTAACTGCGATTATTTACTGCATTGCAGGTTGCAACAATTCCACTTAAAAATAAGTGAAGTGGACATGATGTGAAATGAAGAGTCGAGTAGGATATCTTCGGGATTTTTAACAAATGAATATTTTAATGCAGCATTCATGACATCATCCGTAACATGTGCAGTTTTTTTAATTGAATTGAATTTGCCTTATTTTACGTGGCGAGACTCGGGCCATCAGGCCCGCTCTTCCGTCTGACCACGCAATTTCGCCAACTAGCAGAGAAAGGAGGTATTTCTTGGGCGAGAAACAGGCGATTTTGAATTTAGCTCAGAGGCGTCATTTAGGCTTGAGGATCTTTTACATGCAAGTAAATCTACGAACATGGGACAGCCGGCTTTACTTCCCCTCCGAAGGATGAAGTACGTACGAAGGATTTTTTCGCCCTTAAAAATCCACGGCTTCGATCGGGTTTGAACCCGCCAACTTGGGGACAACAGTCCAGTACGCTAACCGTAACACCATCGCTGCCGCCGCCCTGTGTTAACACTCCAATGCGCACAGTTTTCACAGTAGATAGTCGATGTCGTTTGTCGATGTGTTTTTCTTCGCTTCAAATCGCATGTGATGTTTCGTAAACTGGCCGCAGGCTTTGGTCATAAGACTCTGGATAAGATTAGATTTCAGACTTGACGTACCGTGACGCACAGCTAGTTTCTCGATGCTCAGGTTATCCTTTGTTCATCGTTTTTATGAGATATGCTCAATGATGCGATGACGCCGCAACCAGAGAAGCCAGGGAGGTGGAGAGCACTTTCGCCCTAGTTTTCTGACTGCGGCCTCCTTTATATCCACATGGCGTGTAGCCACAGGTGAAGCAATGCTACTATATTGCGGGTAACTAGTCGTTTTTTTGCGGTAGTTCCTCTTACTATAAAAGTGCGACGACATAACGTACTCATAAGAGTCAGGATTCAGTGTGCTTTTGATAATGAGGAAATGATGAATAGTGATTAGGGTTTGTTTTGGAAATTATTGAGTTCAAAAACACATGTTAAAGAGGAGTTCCCAAATACTACTATCAGCACTAGGTCCAAATAAGGCACTACATCACTTCAATAAATATTCAGTCTGTGTGCAACCCGGAGGTTTTTAGGGACTTCATAAATACTATCTGCACAACGTCCACTTCTGAAAACAGTGCTTTAAATTGCAGTCACTCCATGTGTAATTTGCTTCAAAGAAGACTTTGAGACAAGCTTGTTCAGAGATCTCGCATATTTCGTGACATCACTGCCCCCATCATTAATCATTTTGTAAGATATCATTAATCATCTCTGGAATATACATCATGACACACAGGAAAGCAGCATGAACCATAAGCCGAACGTGTCGCGTATCCTTGTAAGGGTTGCGTCCTACCGCATCCACTCGAACCTTCTAGTCATTGTCAAGGCACAAGCGGCTCCTTAGTCAAATTCATAGGTATCTGCGGTACATTTAGAGTATTCGAAATATCTAAGTATCTACGTTTTAAAAATAGCACCCACAGGAAAACTACGTAAGTACGTGAAATCTCTAGGTATCTATGTGAAATCTCTAGGTAGCTACGTGAAATCTCTAGGTAGCTACGTGAAATCTCTAGGTAGCTACGTGAAATGTCTAGGTAGCTACGTGAAATCTCTTGATGTCAGCATGAAATCTCTATGTAGGCAATTTCGTGAAATTTCCCAGTACCTACAATAGAAACCCCAGGTGCATACATACCAATTAAAACAGTTCTTTCAGTAAAATGCCAAGAACCGAGCTACGCAACGCGCAGAGTTGCATGTGTCCCGAGCGTAGATTCTTCCTTCGCTCTATCTGCCGCACCTCCGGATAGCGATTGCGTCCAGCAGAAACGCCTCGTCACTGCCAGCGCTCTTACCATCCCTGCTCCCCTCCGCCACCCGGCGCGCCGCTGGCCGCGCTCGCGAACCGCAGCTCTTCCGGCCTGTGGCGCTGGAGTTGGCGCAGCGCGGCGCGACTTTCCCCGCGGACGAGCCGGCTCCTGGCGGCGGTGGCGGCGGCGTTGGCGCAAGCCCGCACGCGGCCCACTTGCGCCGGACCGCGGAGGCCCGCATCGGGGCCAATGCCGGCGCCGCGACGCGAAGGCGCCCCCGTTCCGACGAGACGCCGCGCCGCGCCGCGCCGCGACGCCCCGGCCGCGCTGCAGGTCGCCCCGCATCCCCACACGAAGCTGCGCTACTCGTTCTTTATTCCGTGCTCATCGCATACGATGGCTTCCCGGTGACTCTCAAAGCCGTGTTTAATCTCTCGGAATGCGATATTCCTCCCCTTCCCTAGGTTTTATTCAGCTGTCAGTCGGTTACCCTTTTACGTCCGGATGGGTCGCATATTCGATCATACTCTAGACACTTACGGGCTCCTCTGATCTGGGGGTCAGCACAACGCGAGGCCCTCCGCATCAACACATATATGGGAAACGAGAGACAAACAACCTTGGCAAGGCTGGACTCGAACCCGCAACCCTTCGGATCGGAGCGCTGAGTCGGTGAACCACCTCGACCATCCAGGTCGGCGGAATTCGGAGCTGAAGAGCCTGTTTCCGGAGTCCAGGATCTCCGTTTCCATTTGTTTTCTAGTTTTATGTATCTGTATAAATTTAAAAGCGTTTCTTTATTGTGTTTCACAATTATTGAAATAATTTTCCTCCATCTCATTGCTGCTGTTTTCCCTTTTATTCTTCATATTTTCACCTTCGCTGTGTTTCTTATTTCTGTTATTAGAAGGCGCTACTTTCTTTTGTTTTTTCTTGCGGTCTTTATTTATTCTTACTATTTTACTATAATCTTCTTCCTTAACATTTCATTTCTGTCCGTTTTGTTTTATTTTTCCATCTTGATTTTTCTCAATTTTTCTCATCTCGTACGTACCTGGCGACATTGCTAACTCCACCCACAAGCGGACTATTGTTTCCAAGCCGCTTTTGACCCAGTGAGGAGATCCGCGTTTGCCGATTTTCGTGACTCCTCTGGCATTTGCGGAATTCCTCCTCAAACATTTGCTAAGGCCCGCGCTGCCGCCGCCGCCGCGTTTCGTCATCTGGTGGCGGCGTCAGCGGTGGCGTCGGCGCTTCGACACGATTTCCCCCGAGACTCGCGCCTGGCGATCGTCCAGGTCCGCCGGGGCCGAGCGCATAAAGCCCGCGACGCGCGACGATCGGGGTCATTAGAGTCATTCTCCCGGGGGATATTTTGTGATTTCGTTACGAAATCCGCTTGCTCCACTTGCCGGGACAAATGAAAACGAAATCCCTGGCCACGGCGTGTATGTGTGGTCGTGTCGGTGCTCTAGAAATCCAGAAATATTTCTGATTCTTAAAAAAAAGATACGTTTCTTCGTCGAATGCCTCGATGATGCATCCTTCGTTATTGCGTGCGTTCATCCACATTTAAAATGTATATAAAAACGCCCATACATGGAGGGAAGTGACATCTCTTACACTCTCTCCGTCTCTCTCTTTCTCTCTCGATAACATTCTCATTTTGCAGTGTCCCTTCAATAATTTTTCCCTTTTATCCAGCACCTCTCTTGATTTCACGCTTCATGAGTAAATTAATAATGAATATAGAACGTAATAAATATCAAGCAGGAAGCTGCTAATTATTAGCTTTTCACTATTTAAGAATCATACCACGAACTGACTCTTTGCTTCACGAAAAGAATGCAGCAAGGTGCACTTGACACCGCCGATCGATACACGAACTCATTAGTTGGGAGCTAGAAAATCGACCGATAAAATCTCAGAGCACAACGTCCTCGGCGCGCCGAAAGTCGAGCGAACTCAATCTGGCGTGCAGTACCGATTGCCACCTTGACTGCAAAGTCCTCGAGCGCTGGGCTCGCTTTCTACGCTTTTTTGGCCGCCGAGTGCCGCCGCTCCGCTGCCTTCGTTATGACAGCGGAGGCGGCGCGCGGGCGCGAGATGGGTGGAAGAGATAGCCAAAAGCGGCGCCGGGCGCTCTGTGGCTTGCGGTCACCGGCCGTCCCCGCGCCGATCCAGCGCGGCCTTGCGGCTCCTCAGGGGCAGGTGGCCGCCCCGCGCCTGGGGGGGTACACCGACTACATCCTGCGCTCAACGTTTCTGAAGGCATTTACTCTGTAGGGCGTAGACCGACTGCATCCCGAGCTCAAAGTTTACCTCATTCCCAAAAAAGGCAGTCCGATTGCATCTCGAGCTGAACTTTTCCGAAGTAGTTTCCTCTGTAGGGCGTAGACCAACTGCATCCCGTGCTCAAGGTTTCCGAAGCGGGAACGTTCCTCTCCCAAAAGGCATAGCCTGAGTGCCCCCCGTGCTGTAGGGCGTATACCGACTGCATCCCGCACTTAACTCTTCCGCAGCGTTTACCTACCACTCCAAAAAGTATGGTCCGACACCATTGCATTCCGAAAGGCGTAGACCGTCTGCATCCCGCGCTTAACTTTTCCGAAGTCGTTTACCTGTCTTCTCAAAAAGATCGAGGGAAAGAGAAAGGTAAAGGAAATGAAAAGGGAGAGGATGTGGGAAAACTGACCACGGGATACAGCTGGGCTATTCCTGGTCCTCGCATTCCATCGCTCCTCTAGGAAATTAAATTGATGCCTTTTAAGTGAAGAAATATGTTTATAAAATGGTGTTTTCACTTGCAAATATTTCGTGAATACAGTTTCGAAGACAGCCTGTGTATTGAGCGAAACACGATGTTTTCGGTCTCCAAATAAACTGTCCGCTCAGGATAAAACCGTTGACAATTTATTGAGATGCCGCTTTTCATGTGTACCGATGATATCTGTTCCCCTGTAATTCTTGTACTGGTTTGTTGTCTTCTTGGAAAAATACAAGTATAATTGCCCATATCATTAAGCTGTAGGACGTTACAATCTGTCATCTTGTGTGACTTTCGTTGACTTAACTTCATTTGGAGGGATGGAATCTATTTTCAGCAGTAAAGAGTTGCTATCGAGGTGCCAGTTGTTGCTGACATCGTCGCCGGTTCTTTCGACCTCGCGTCTTCGACCTCGCCCTATCGCATTCCCTCGCATGTCCATATCGGTTCCGCACTTATTTGTGCTTCTGGTTCCAATGTCGACCTTTAGGAATAATATGGTTGTGCGCATCAGTGAGATATAACGTATCACGAACTGTCGTTTTGTGTGCAACATAGTTATATTTTGCTTTCCAAAACATATCTTCCCTGTCTGATGTAACTACTCCAACTATAAAGGTGAAGGTTGTTGCTGGGTCCGTCCTTCAGTACCTCCGCCCTTGCTACTACAACCTCGCCATGCCGTTCTCACTGGCAATCTCGCACATGCACACCTGGTTTGCTTTGCTGTCATTTAGTAACTGCCCTGTTATCTGACCTTGTTGAAAAACATAATGGTTCCGACTGGTTAAAAATTACCTACATCCATCTCGCATACTTACCTTTTGGAATGATTCTCCTCGCCTTATTTCTGTTTATCTAAACTTATCGAACCCGTCAGATGAAGAGATTTCCTCAAATCTGATATTAAATTCCAGTTGGTCGTTTTTCTGGGCATTACTTGCCTTCAGCACCACCGCCCTAGCTACTGCTTCGCCTTTTCGCACTTCTTCCCTTGTTCTACTTGCATACTTTTCCTAATGATATTTTGAAGCTATTGACTTCATCGAAGCTATTGACTTCATCGAAGCTATTGACTTCATTCGAAGCTATTGACTTCATCGACTTGTCGAAAATATTTTGCTTCTGTAATACATTAAATGTATCCTATTTGTTGAATTTTTCTGTTTTGCGCCAGATGAAAATTTGTACCAGTATTCAAATGCTAAATTTCAGGTACCAAGTATAGCTGAGTTTCTTCCGTATCTGTTGTTCTGCTGCCATGACCTCGTCACCATTCAGTATTCATTTTAACCCCTTGTGCTTAAAAAAAGTATAAAATAAATTATAAAAATGAATATTATCAGAGTAAATTATAATAGTGTGCTGAAATTGAAATACATTTTACTGAATACCTGATAATCAAGAATCTGTTAACTATTTCAATATATTGCAACCTGTAGAAAAAGCCTCGATATCTATACATGGATATACTGAAGTATTCGTAAAATGCTGGAAAGTAAGGAAAACGTCTTGTTTTTTCCCTACTCGTGTATTACAATCATCTATCCTGTTGTCATTTGTTGATTTCTACGTCGACCTTCTGCAGTAACATGATTGTAACATAACAGTTATTAATCTACAACAGATCACGAACCGCCTTTGTTATAATTCTCGCCGGCTTACTTGCGCTGTCCAGCATTGATTTCATCTCATCACCTTGAAGCTATTAATGGAGATAGAGCTCCATGACATTTGTTGAACCAGTCATTACAGTTTCCATCTCTTCTCCCAGATTTCTTCATATTAAAGTCTTCTTATCTTCCGAAGTGGTTATTAGTAAATCACACTAATTTCAGTCAAACGATGTTCCTCTTTAGAATTCAGAATGCACTCTACTCTTCTTTCCCACCAATTTCTTACCAATAATTTAGCAGTTGCAAGTCTATTTATCACGTCCGTTATTTTATCAATATTTTACCATGCCTTAAAAAGTGTATCTCCTTTCAGCTTTACCTTACTATATATTACATACCTAATGACCGTGTCTACATAGCAATGTTTAATGACCGTGTCCCCGTTTTTTCAATTTCCGATTTCTACGCGAGTTTCCTCTTACTATTAACTCCACCGCCACGTTTCAATCTTACATAATCTGTTCCCAAAGAATTGAGTGACCTAAAATAGTCTGGCGCATTCAGCTACATGTGAAAGATACTAGTCTAAATCCTTATTTTTCGCGTTGTCACTCATTTGGAACCATCTTGTGTATTATATAAAAAAACTAATCACAGTAAACACTGTCCTCGCGTAGACATTTTGATTGTTTCGACATCATTCGCGTAGAATCGATTACAAGGTATCGACTGTGTCCACGGCGCATAGTTCTTCTACCGTCTTCGCTCCAATTTCGATTCTCGATTTTGAGTTACCGTTCTGTGATTGGTTCATTTCGTATGTCTTATTTAAGCATAAGCACAGAAGCTTGCAAGCCCCTAAGTTAACATCTTACGTGTTATGCTTGTGAATGAGTCTGCTTATGGACGAAGTCCTAACTTTTATGTCAACATATAGGTGTTGTGGTGTGATATCTTTGGCATTTTTAAAATAATTAAAGATGTTGTCATTGCCAACAATATTTTTTTTATTTGTAGCCTTTATCATAATCTTGTTGTTAATTCACGTTTTAATGTTTTGTTTTTTGTTTTTTCTTCTTGCAGACAACTGATGATGATGGCTAAGCCATCGAAAGCTGCTATTGCATTAAAAAAAAATATTATTGGCAATGACAACATCTTTAACTATTTCTATTTTCATTCGCTTTTCTTTAGTATTAATGGCTTAACCCCCCCCCACTTTTTCTTTCTCGTTGTCAAATATATTTTCAAAAAAAATTTGTAAATTATTTTGTAACCTTTTATAATAATCTTGTTGTTAATTCACGTTTTAATGTTTTGTTTTTTTTTTGTTTTTTCTTCTTGTATCAGACAACTGAATGATGATGGCTAAGCCATCGAAAAGCTGCTATTGCATTAAAAAATATTGTTTGGCAATGACAACATCTTTAATTATTTTAAATGTCAACGCCATGCTTATGTTTATGTTTGCATTGTGAATGGACCTTAAGGGTTATGGGCCGGAAGCAATGAAGGATCGCATGCCGCCGGCCGGCCGGCCGTGTTTCTTGGCCAGCGCCGCCGCCGCCGCCGCTGGCGCCTGGGGTGCCCGTGCCGGTGCCTGTCGCCGGCCGGCGATCGGTTGAGGAGAGCGGGGAGGGGCGTTCGCGGTTTCTCCTTTCCCGCGCGTGGCGCTCGGGCGGCGCGGGCGGCGGCGGGGGCGGCGGCGACCCGGCGCCTTTCACTGGCGCGTGGCCCGCACGGCGCAGTGGGGCGGTTTCGCGCAGCTACGCTTCTTTGGAGGCTTAGAGGGCGTTGTTTCAGCTCAACTCAACTGTTTCAGCTTTGGAATTACGTAATCATAATAATTAAAAATGGAATAACATTTTCAAACGACTTTACAAAGTAAAATTTAATGAATAAAGAAAAAGAAAGAAGTTTATTTCATTAATCTGTGGATTGTAATCGTTTTCATTCAATGTTCTTATTTACGATCAGCTGTGCAAATGTAACGTTTTGCAAAGTTTCACACAATAGATTGTTCATTTTTACAGTGTAATCATTCAGAATATTCTCTTATTGTTATCATTATCATCGTTCGAAAACCAGCTGATGAATAAATTAAGCTGACGAAAATTGCACAATTTTGCCATCTCCGAAAATATTCATTGCATTACTCTGCATCTCCAAATACATACGCATTTACACTCAACAGTAGGATATTTCAGTGGGCTACTTGATAGTAAAATTATTAGGATTGATAGATTAAAAATCGAGCTGGCACGCATTTTAAGCCTAGTTTTGTACGTAGATTTTTCTTTCGTAACAGGTGAATTTTGGTCCACTTCGGACTGTATCCCCATACATGCAGAGAATAGCGCATTTCTTTGCGTTGCCGATTTCGTCATTTTATATTCGTGATTTTATGGTGGGAGGATTGGGGGAATTTGATAGATTGGTATTTCTATTTAGCCATGTCCCGTAAATGCCTCGGCGCCGTTATATCCGTGAATTCCTAGTCGGTCACCCAACCACCAATACGCGTTGTCTCGAATTCCCTTCACCCGTAACCCCGGTCATAAATGACAGGCCCAAGGATTGAAGCCGGGTCCCCCGAATGCGAAGTCAGAGCACTACGCCCCGGGGGCCTTCGCTCTGTATTAGGTGGGTTAATGCTCACCAAAACACACATTTCGAACATCCCTCAAAACTGGATATAAAATAGCGGAATCGTAGGGCGAAGAAAAGCGCTCTACTTTCTACCTCTAGGGACTCTAGTAAAGAGAGATTACTCTAAGAAGAGACCGCTTTGGCAGCTTCTGCTTGGCAATGGCTGGTAGCATAACTGTAAGTTATGCCCATGTGCTCAATTTTTTAATGCGTTCATTTGCAGTTGGCTCGCTCGCAGATGCCGTCGACTGCTATGCCGCGATCCAGCTAGATCGTTTGTTTTCCGATGTGCCAAACTGGTCCTTTCGCAGACTAACGTCTTTTTCGACTTCCCTTCTCCAGTAGCCCTGGAGAGGCGGGAATTTATTTGTCCTTATGGGCTACATTGAGTTTTTCTGCAGCCGATTTGGCTTTTACAGAAAGGGAGGGCTTTAATCTTTAACAAATGTTGGTATTGTGGTGAGTTTTCGTTGACATTTCCAATGAAATAATTATATAAGTCGTCATTGCCAACAATATTATTTATTAAAATAGCAGCTTTTGATGGCTTAGCCATCATCAGTTTTCTGCTGTATTAAAGCAACAAAAACGAGTACCTAGAAGTTGTTGTAACCATAGCCGTTTTTGTGGCTTCCATACAGCTGAAAACTGATGATGATGACTAAGCCATCGAAAGTTGCTATTTTAATAAATAATATTGTTGGTAATGACGACTTATATAATGATTACCTTAAAAAATAACTAAAAATACTAACTAATAACTAATACATACCCTCTTTGGGGTTTTATGATTATTATATACAGGTACTTAAAATAGTCAGAGTTCTTTGTATTGTTCTTTTGTCTTCTTTTTTCCATTCTCACATACATTCACACTTATATTCATTCGTTCTTTTTACAAACACGTACGCTGCACAACACTAAGTACACTATTTACACTACTAACGTCTCCACACTTCGGGCAAATGATCCTCGAGCGTGGCGGGGGCGGCGGCGGCGGCGGGTGCTGCGCAGCGCGTTTCGTAAAGCGAGCGGAGACGCCGCTGCCACGAGTTTCTAATTCACTCGATTTCTACACTGCGCTGGGGAATTTCGCCGCGCGCCGCCTGCCCCAGGGCTGTCCACCCGCTAAGCCGCCGCTTCCACTTTCGCCGGCTGGGCGTAATCCGCCCCCTCCCGCCGGCTGATGCGATCTGTGGAGATCGTCGACTTGGGGCGATACGGACTGAACGATCGGGAATGTGTGCGCTTGTTTTTCCGTTTTGGACTGCGAATGCTAAAGCTGCTTCTAATCATTCGTTTATGGGTTTTGTTTTATTGTTTTCGACTTGACTGCGCTTGAAGAGAACATGCTATTTACTTACTTGTAGTTCTGTCTTCCCAGGCAATTATGGTGTACGCCCAGGCCTTGTTTAAACTTGTGAGGGAAGTTATCCATTAATAACTTCCCTTCAAAGACATGTTTTGTTTATATTATTCGAAATGCATGCAAAGTAATGAATACTACCGCTTCTTCCTCTCTTGCTATTGGAACAGATCAGAAGAAATTAATCCTATTCAAAACACTCCTTTCAAAATCAAATAACTAGAGTATGAAACCCCATTAATTCTCGTGTTTAAATCTGATATTTCCTACACCTGTGATGCTGATTGAAAAACGGGTGATTCGTGAAGATTTTAAATACCAATTGTTTTAAATGTACATTCGCAAACACGCACAAGTGTTATTTCATCAATTCAACAAGTGTTTCCTCGTAACACGCTTAATTGCCGCCCTCCTGGCCGTGGTGGGTGGTTACGTCGCTCACCGGTTAATCCGGCCTTGCGCACCCCTGCGTCGCTCCATAAGCGGGTTTCTCTCGCGGTCGTAACACTTGTATTTTCGTTGGAAACGCCGCAGTCACGGCGAGGACGCGGGCGCGGGCGCGGGCGCTTGTGAATGGGCGGGGATGTTCCCGCGGCCTTGGTGAGCGGCGAGGGCGCTGCGGTGCGGTGCGCTCGTAATCGGCCCTGGGGGCGCGCCGGGGCGCGGTGCGCGGCACAACACCTGGGGGAGAGGGGTGGTGGGGTCGGGGAACACCAGGCTGGAGTGGAGGCGGAACGGTGAAGGGATGGGGACGAGGATGATGATGATAGAAGTGATGGAAAAGGGAATGGGTGGTAGGTAGAGGGAAAGAACGGTACGTAGAGAGAATAGACGGGAAAATGTGCGATACAGAGGGTGAGAGAGGGGGCGGAGAGGGAGAAGGAGGGGCGGAGAGGGAGAAGGAGGGGCGGAGAGGGAGAAGGAGGGGCGGAGAAGAAGGAGAAAGAGGGAGCGGAAGGGAAAGGAAGGGGTGGAGAGGAGAGGGAGAAGGCGGAGAGGGAGAGGGGCCAGGAGAGGGAGAGGGAGGGGCGGAGAGGGAGAGGGAGGGGCGGAGAGGGAGAGGGAGGGGCGGGAGAATGGTGAGGGAGGAGCAGGGCGGCGGAGAGGAGAGTCACAGGGGCAGGATCTATGACGTGGGGGAAGCAGTGGCGGGTTCGGGGGTGCCAGGGCGAGGACGGCGTGGGCGGGGCGGCGTTGGTAGCTAAACTGGGGGCGGTGAGAGGCGAGGAGGGCGCGGGGACAGGGGCAGAGGGCCCGGAGGGCGCGTGTTCTATCGATCGCGCGTGTTGGCTGCGTGGTTCCCGCACCCTGGTCTGCACGCACGCTCTTCCACCTCCCCACCAATTCCCCCATCCCCCACCAGACCCCTCCCTCCTGTTCTCTCCTGTCCTGTCATGTTTCTGCCGTCCCTCGGGTTTCTTCCTGAGTTGTTTCCGTCCCATCTCATTTTGTTTTCCTTTCGTTATTTCATTTTGTACTCCGTAAATGCCTTCTCCCATTCACCTTCATTCACGTTACTTTATGATTTCGTAAAGAATCCAAGGGAGTGCGTCTCATGAAGTGTACGCTGGAAGAGAAACTGTACATTTATTCTTCTATCGAGTTTTATGTTTCCGAGTACTTTGTTTTCTGCCCATTCCCTTTGCCTTGAAACTAGCGTCAGCTATCGTTCCTATGTTATTGAAATATACAACATAAGTGACCAAAATTAATATGAAAATAGAACAGGAAGCTTTCAATTAACCAATTTAATATATTCGATTATTATTCACAATATATGCATATAAAAATATAGCATAATTGCATCTTCACGTGCGCCATTGTTGTCAAAACAGCATTATCCATTTGTATATCTTATTTAAATAAATATCTTTAATAAAATGTCTTGCAATTAACAAAGAACACATGTACGTGTAGATGATCCAATATACATGAATGTGGAAAAAAAAATTATACGGAGGGAGCGCGCACTTATAGTCTCGAGGGGGCCATCGTATATTTTTGTTCAATAATAAACATATTTGTTACTATATTATGTATTATTTTCGTAGTGTGTATATGATACTAGTGTATAATATTATTCTAAGAAAAAAATTTAAAACAATTGTTCCAAATAAAGGAAACAAAACTTTAGGTCGTTAGAGGGAGCCATGGCCCTCTGGTTCCACCACTGCTTGTCGGCTTGTGTATGAAGCGCGAATTGCGAATCACGTCTCCGGTATGCCGTGCCCCGAGCGTGCCCCGATTCCCCTCTCGCCGGTGGTGAGCCGAGCACGCCGCGCGCCTCCCCGACAGGTGTCGGCGCGGTGACGCAGGGCTGCCTGCGCTGACGGCTGGCGTGCGGTTCCTCGCCGGGGATAACCTTGTTAAGCTCTGCGACGTGAGCTCTTCCCGGTAGACGCGAAGTGTTCCACGCGTCGGCCGCTAGGGGGATTACAGATGCGTTCAAGAGGAATAATTCTGATTCGCTGAAATTATTACCCAAAGGATCTCGTGGAATATCATTGAAACGTAGTGTTGTTGTTGTTGTGGTTGATGTCTCCATTGTCTGCAAAATGGGTCCAGTGTTCTACCTTCATCATGCGTTGCATTACTGGGAATTTGATACCGCTCTATGACCTCTAACCGTTGTCAATTAATTTATGCTATGATATTCATTTCCAGAGGGACACACCAACCGTCTCTATTATATTTGTCCGTTCTGTCACTTGCGTCGTTCCGTGACTGCGAGATTGTGATGATATGCCATAACTGAGAGACGTGAAAACAAGATTTTATTAAGGTGCTATTTGCCGTGCAAATTACATTTCCCTTGGAAACTCCACCGCTCAAAGCGTTATTGACTAATAAACTGACTAATAAAATAAAAATACATTCTGCATTGTGAAGGTTGAATGATTGACTGTGTTAGCTTACCGACATGTTCCTCAAAAGAAGAAATGAATGTAATAGTAGAACTAAAGTGACAATTTGCTCAATGGTCCGCATTTTCATTAAAGCATAATATTAGATAATATTCTGTCACCCAATTTTTTAACATGTCCTATCACTTTTCACTCCTGGAATTTCACTTCGGCGTGATAAAAACATACGAGGGGTCTATGTATTTTACCAGTGCTCCCCTTTCACAACCTTGTTTACTACCGAAAAGAAACTTCATTAACGTATTTCATGTTAACGAGAGATAAATTTCGATGTTTTAATGCGACATAAATTTCATTTTTGATGTAACGACGGTCAGTCTGTTCAGAACGAAATGCTAAGAGGCCCTTCGCTTCAGGGTTCGATCCTATCGATCTAAGAGAGAAACAAACTATAATATGCTTACAGATGGCTAAAGGCGAATTACCAACGTAACACGCACTGCAGTGCAATGTTATTACACACGCTTTCCTCATGTGCAAATAAGGAAAGGTAGGTTCTGCTGCCCAGATGGAAAGAGACTCGCAAAACAAGTGCCTCAAGAGTTCGCAAATCTCGTGTCCGCCTCTTCTCCCTCATCCCGTGCTCCTGAAAGCCATACCTCCTGCAATCCGTACCCTCTGTGAATCATACCCACTGCAACCGTACCCTCTACAAACCGTACCCTCTGCAACCCGTATTTTGGGTAACCCGTACTTTGGGCAACCCGTACTTTGGGCAATTCGTACTTTGGGCAATTCGTACTTTGGGTAATTCGTGCTTTGGGCAAATCGTGCTTTGGGCAATTCGTACTTTGGGCAATTCGTACTTTGGGCAATTCGTACTTTGGGTAATTCGTGCTTTGGGTAATTCGTGCTTTGGGCAAATCGTGCTTTGGGGCAAATCGTGCTTTGGGCAATCGGCTTTGGGAAATCGTGGCTTTGGGCAAATCGGCTTTGGCAATTCGTGCTTTGGGCAAATCGTGCTTTGGGGCCATATCGTGCTTTGGGCAAATCGTGCTTTGGCAATCGTGCTTTGGGGCAACATCGTGCCTTTGGGCAAATCGTGGCTTTGGGCAAAATCGTGCGTTTGGGCCAAATCGTGCTTCTGGGGCAAATCGTGCTTTGGGCAATTCGTTCTTTCAGCAGTTCGTTCTTTCAGCAATTCGTTCCCAAAGCAAACCATATTTCCCACAATCCGCACATCCTGCAAACCCGCCCCCTGCAATCCATGCGCCCTGCAGTCGGTGTGGCCCTCAACCCTCAGCCATCCCCCTCCCCGCGTCGTCCTTCGGGCGGAAGCGATCGGCCGCGGGCCCCGCGCGCATCCTGAGACACGCCGACTCGATCCACCGGTTCTCTCGACCTTTCGCCGGCGTTTTGTTGTTCGTTCCCCGCGCGGGGCATTGTGGGGCGGCGCACAGCAAGCGGCCCATTCCGCGTCCACTCCCATCGCCGCCGCGCCGAGGGTGACGAGGGCCCTGAAACCTGGTTCAAATCTGGGTCGCTCCAGGTGGAATTTGTGACGCGGCAGCTTTGCTTGAGCTTCTCTCATTTTTCCTGCTTTTCATTACACTGCTATCGTGGCCAATGGTTTTGCAATAAAGATTTTTTTAGCCCCCATTGATTGCTGATACCGGGAGCGTCAATGTCTAAGCTCACTAGTCCCGTTAGTGTAGTGCATGTTTTATCGCGAGAGGTGGTGGTGATCCCCCGGGCGTGATCCAGCGTCGACCTACCCATTGGCGTGCGGGATTTCCCTAACCAGGTATCTCCCACCAGGGAACCGCCCCACGTAGGATAGATCTGAGCTCCCTGACTGGCCTCTTGGCATGTGCGGTGGTGTACTGTGAGTGTATGTAAGTAAGGGGAGATGAGGCAAGAAAGGGGAAGGAAAAATCGCAAGCGGTCCGTGGCCCGTTTGTTAAAGTACTGCTCCCGACCTTGCCTGCTAATGTTCGGAGAAACCACAGGAAACTACCGATCAGAGTAGCCGGCAGTCTCCACTAGATAGAGGCTTAGTACCTAGCTGCAATCGAAAATTCTGCCACTGTTGTGATTCGAACTCTGTTACCTCCCAGTCAGAGACACTGCAGTGACATAAATTGATGCCCTGAACCACTTAATCCCTTCTTGGTGGCCTCGAATACCTTTGTCATCAGCACTCGGTTGACAGGATAAATATCCATATCTTTGTATTCGTGTGGTGTGAACTGTTATTGTTATATTCATTTTGTGCATACAACCACAAAATTATTTCCTTCTTGATTACGTGATCAAGCAAGTCATACTTTTTTCTTGTTTGAATTCATTACATTCGACAAAAACATAAACAGCTTCTCGTTTTGTTTATTTTGGGAATCCCTCTTCTTAGAACGAAGTGTCTTTCCTCACTCTTCGTCAAGAACCAGTCTCTCTCACTGAATCACACTGGGAGACCTTCTAGAATGAGTCACGAAAGTACTGTGGTATAAAAACACATTATGCCAGCCACTCTGATCCGTGATATTCCAGTCATCTGTAAATAATTACATTAATTAGTATGTGATATTGTGTTTAATAATTGCTTACACCTTTAACAATATTTGACCATTAAAAATTTAAAAAAACAAACAAAAAACTGGATATTCCAGAAGCAAGCGTGAACGAGTTTAATAGTTCTTTATTTAATGTTTTATAGTGCTTCTGTTCGTCAATATAAATAATTCTAGTGGTCATAAACTTGTGTAATCGCACATATCTTATTATATATTTTGCGATCCCTTTCAAGACAACCTGGAGTCAGTAATTAATAGTCATACTGGGGCAGTAAGTCCCAATGTGCATAAAGAGGCGTGTTTCACGTACGTTGGGGGTTACACGCACGGAAGAGATACAAAATAAAATAGCTGAAGTAGAAAGAAAGTAAAGGATCTTCAGAAAGTAGAAAGGGTACTTATTCAGGATCAAAGAGAAATACCGAATGTAGTGCGAGATTCGAGGGCCGCCCACAGCAATGAGTTTGTATTTCGTTATGTAGGAAGGGTGTGAAGGAGCGGCCGGAAGCGGAGAGAAGTGGCCCAGGCCGAAAGGGAATGAGGGAGCGCCGCGCGCGATTCGGGGGAAGGCGGTCGCGCAGCTTCGCACGGCCGGCGCTCCTGGCTCCCCCCACCCCCACCTGCGCGCCGTGAAAGTGGCGGAGCGGCGTCGTGGCCTGGCGGGGAGTTTCGCCGGCCGGCGGCCGGTACGCGGTCCGCCCCGCCCCCACCCCTCCCACCTCCC
>BOPP01000033.1:6352869-6382190 GCA_017312745.1 Gryllus bimaculatus | reverse complement strand
CCGCCCGCGCCGCGCCGGCTCCTGACGTAAGGCACGCAGTGCGCCTGCCGCTCCTCCCCCCGCCCGGTGCTCGCTCCGCCCGCCGCCCCGTCCGGCTTCTGGGCACCGCCGGCGCGGCCCTCCGGCTGGCTCGAGCCGCGCGCGCTCCGCAAGGCCGGTGGCGGACGCCCGCCCACCTCACCGCTCCGCGCTCGCCGCCACCGCTTCTCATTCCTGCCGCGCGCCCCCACAAAAAATAGGACGCAAACCATTGTGAAAGGTGGCGCTGGCCCGGCGCACAGCCAGCCCCAGACGTTTGGTTCTCGCCGTTTTCGCAGCCGGTCGCCTGCCCGCCCTTCGCAACCTCCGCCCATTCCGCCCCGGCGCGCCGCCCGGCAGGTGACCGACTTGCGCCCTCCGCCTGCACCGGGACCCGCCCCGAGATGGCAGGTGATTGCGCCTAAGCGGTTACGCTTCTCTGCGCCGGGGCTTCCTAACGTCGCCGGCGCCGCCTCCGCGTTCTGAGGTCCGGCACGCTGCCAGGAGGACGTTGGTTAGTGAGGGCTTGCAGAGGGAAGCTTTGAAACTTTCTCTTGGAACTCAGAATTTGACAGTGCATATGACTCGTTATTGCGTATTTTACTTTCTTATTGTAATTTAATTGCTCTTCGTGATGTATAATCGTTCCGTCTGTCATATTTCTTCACCTAATCACCTTTTCTAATCACCTTGTTTGCCTAATTTTTTTCTCGTGGTTAACTAAACGAAACCGGAAAATGAGTTATTACTAAACTCTAAGGACGTTGAGCACAGATTATGTGGATTCCACTCGTATGTTCTGTGACGAAGTTTTGTAGAAAACGTTCCTTAAAATATACCGATGAGTTGTATTGATTTTGGTTGTTCGTCCCTGCGATGGCAGTACGAAAGACGAATAAACATGAAAACGGATTTGAATCACTTGAAAATACGTTAGACCATAGTAAGTTTTTATTCGAGCTTTTTGACCCATCACGATTACTCTCGGTACGTGTTAGCTGATGAGGAAGGCCATGAACGTCTGCCAAGCATTACCGCTTCATCATTTACGACAAGATTACACCTACACGCCTGATCATCTCGGAGTCTATTAACTTCAGCGTCTTAGCGAAAAATCATCAGAGAACAAACCAATTTAACCTACGCCTCGCCATTTGTAACAAAATAATCCACCACATCGAAAACTGCATTACATAATAATGCGATTTTGATTGTATCCGAGTTAATTTTTTTCCTCGAAGAGATATGGATTTGACGTGGAATAATTGATAGCCTCAGAGTGTGTCGTGGCAGTGCGTACCTCCGGAACCACGCATGTGTTCGCTGAATTGCACGAAACGCAGCAACGCGTTTTAATTTCATCGCGTGTGCGTTTCTCGTTCATTACTATGGAAATTACCAACTAAGCACTTCCAGTGCACAGTGCTGCATATCGCCTGAGGTTTCGCTGTGCACGCAGGCTTCCGCTTTATAGTTAGGAACACTCTTGTTTCAGGAAATTTTGTTTTTTAAAAAAAATGTGAGTCATCGCGATGTGTGTAGAAGGATGAATGAAATGTGTATTTTGATCAGTATTTTGAAAAAATTTGTCGTTTCCATTCGTTTAAAACCAAGAAATCATGAAGGCAAGTACATGCTTACCTCAAGAATCTCTAAAGATTTCTTAGTGCGTTCTCGAAAACGCAAGTAATTAAAAATCAAAATTACCGCATTACAGTGTAAATATTGCAAAATGATTCATTCAGAAAATAGTGTTGTCACAGGCTGACCTCTGGATATATGGAGTGGAATCATTACGTTAGAGTATTAGAATACGCATGATATTTCCATTCCCTAAATAGTGAGGTAAACATTGATAGTGGTAAAAAGGTTTCCTATACGACCGATCGCGATCGACGTATCTTTTACAATCTTAATGAATAAAGTAACGTAGGCTTTCTCTGCGGGATTCACAATTAGAAATATCTTCCGGGCTGGATGCTCGTGGTCCAGAGCCCATACTTTTCGTCTGCAATTGCAACAGACCTCACCTGTCTGGAAGGACACTTCTCCACTATCGCCACGAGTGACGTCTGCCGCAGTTGCAGATGGAGCATTTGGAAATCACTAGACCATGGCCATCCATTCCGGAAGCTTAAATAAATGAATTCCTGTAAAATAAAACATTAAAAATCGAAATGGTGCGAATAAATTTAGACTTCACCCTACTTACTATGAATGCTTTCGGTTACAGAGGTTTAAAATTCAATGTAAGTATTAAAGAGAAAGCGGTATTACAGAATAATTTATGAAAACCAAGTTTTTCAAGCTCAAAGGAAGTTCCGAAATCGACCGAAACGTGTTAAAGTATGCAATATAATAAAGTACAGCGCAATAAACGTGTAAAGAGCTCATAACGCAAGAATTTTCATTGCATAACTTTCGACGGCCGTTGCGAGTTAGCAGGTGCTCCCCGAGATTTGAGGCGCGCGACCGCGGCGACGACTACCCCCGCTCTACCAGTGACGTTGTTGGGGTGCAGAGGGTACGAAAGGACAGGTGGTGAGATAATAATTGAGATGGAATTAAGAAAAGAGGAGATAGTAATGGTAATGAGATAGAAGAACTAACGATGAAGTAAGAATGAAGTAAGAATGAGATACATACGCTATTTTTAGTGTTATTTACGATCGCATCAAGATCTAGGTCATTAGCGACCACTATTGCATTTAACGATATGATAACTCTGAAGATGACATATTACGATGACGATAGGGGGTGAAAGGACGAACACAAATATGACTATGCTCGACGCGGGACTCAAACCCGCGATCATTTGGTTCGAGATCGCTACGGCACTACTGCCTTAACGATTTTGACCACCAGACCGACTGTTTTGTTTTTCTTTTGGTTAAAAATCTGTAAATAAAGTGTTAATGATCAGTGATTGTGATACGAGATGTTTTTACTGGCAAGACATATTTGAGAATGTAGAAAATATAAAGCAATTATGTAATGAAATGTAAAATAATGTAAACAAATGGAGTGTGTGTTCGAAATGATCCAAGTAAAATTACATAAACGAAATGTAAAGAATATTCGTATAGGTAAGACAGATACGACAAATTATGTAATTTATGTATGTTATGATATATCAATAAACCTCTACGATTAAACAACTTGGGTCAGTAACAAGGCAAGCCTCACAGCCATACCAAGCTTCACGCTATCCGGAGTATTAATATCTCGATATTGGTCGAAGTGTGTTTCACCTTGTTACCACCTCAAATCCTTCATGAACATGAACTATACAAATACAGTTACAAGATAAGCTACACCAGCTCTTGGTATATGTGTAGCATATCTTGTTGCTGCCCTAAGCCCTTCAGTTAATCTAGTACTATTACCACTTCTCTTAATGAGCGCGTAACGCAAGAACTTCCATTTGCGTTTCCATTTCCCAAAAGACCACGCTCGCATTCTACTTAGGAACTTCTGAAATTACTTGGTTCTTGGGTCAGACCCGAACCCGGAGGAGTATCATACTGGCAAAAGTTTGCAAATGAGGCTATGATAATAATTTAGTATCGTTATTATTAAAGCAGCGTGCGTCTCATTTTAATTGAAACATATCTTCGCGGCAGACGGAAACTAAACTTTCCGCTGACCGGGAGACGTCGCGTTCTAGGCAGACGAACGAGTGGACCATCACACTGCGACCTTCTTCAGGGCGTAAAGCGATGAGGTGGTCTGCGTACTGGTTTGTAAAGGATGCGGGGCGTAACACACAAACGGAAACGGAAGCCACAGATGTGTTGCTAGAAGTTGAGGCTGCAAGGAACCTCATCCAAAGACTTGTGACAATCTCTGCGAGTCCGCAAGTGCAAATCGGAGCGCCGCAAAACCGGCAAAGGTGGGTCAGGGCATCATTTGATTTTACTGCAGTGCCTCAGACTAGGAGATCCGAGGGTTGCAGTGCAGACGGTGACAAGATTTTCGTCACTGACTAGAGAGCTTGGTCCGATTCAGTCGCTATGTGGAGAATTCCAGCAGCCGGCTACTCTGTGGTTTCTCGGATTAATATCAAGCGCATGTTGGAGTAGTACTCTAACATAAGGACCACGGACAGCGCGCTATCTTTCCTTCCTCTTTCTTGCCCAGACACATTCACATGCTTTTCCCTGTCTCACTTGTCGGGAGCTTAAAGCTTGTCCCGGATACAGCGGTGTCCTGTTGGTGGGAGATACCTAGTTGGAGAAAATCCCACAAGCAGACGGGTATGTCGTCGCCGCATCTCACTATTCAGCGAGGAAAGATAACCGCAGCTCCCACGATGAAAACATGCACTGCTTTTACGGGACTATCTACCCTAGCAGTTGACGCGTCAGGAATAATTAATTAATTAATTAGTGACAACCGCTGCGGGTCTCCTCGGAGCGTCGCGGCGCGCGGGGGTGCCCCTTCGCGGCGGCGGCTGCCTCGTTTCTATCCGCAGCGGGGCGGAGGCGGCTGCGTGGCGCTCGCGGCTGAGGCGCCGGCCCCTGCTCCTGCGCCCGCGAAGCCGACAGCGGGAAGGACGAGCCTTGACCCGCCGAAGCCGAAAGTGGGCTGCGGCCGCCCTGAGGCCGCCGCGCCGCCCGCACGCCCGCACGCTCGCACGCTCTCTCGCCCGCACGCCCGTCCACCAGCCCGCACGCCCACCGGGCCACCGAGCGGCGCTTGGCTCATCGCTCCCGTGAACACCCCACGTGGATTTGAACCTCGAAATGAGAAGAGGTGCTTGTTTTTCTGACAGATGCCGCGACACACAGTTTTTTTAGTCCTTCTTCAGGGCGAAATGGGCGGAAATACTGTACATGGGCTAGTAGAGGATGGATGGGTTACCACGCGCCCGCCCGGGCATCGAACGCTTGGCTCATTGGTCCAATGAACAGCCTACGTAAATTGAGAAGAGATTTTTGTTTCTCTGGGAGATGCCGCGGCGTAAGAGCTGTGACAACTCGTCAACTGCGGATTGTGACAACGCATTGCCTACTGCAATTAAATATATTGGATTATTGTTATTGTTATTATTATTATTATTATTATTATAGTAATGAGTGAGACAAACCATGTATTAATGGCATTATTTCATAGTTCCTGATTGTGTTCTATTTGTAGTGAACAGTTACATATAAAGAAGTTAAGATTATATATATATATATATATATATATATATATATATATATATATATATATATATATAATGTGTGTGTGTGTGTGTGTGTGTGTGTGTGTGTGTGAAGAGAGAGTGAGAGAGAGGGGGCAAGTTAGAGCAGCTATCGTTTCCTGTATGTGCAATTGTCAATGTTTGGACCATCTTACTGTGATCTTCCTCGGGACAAAACGCGCGTGAGATAGACTGCGAATGAGCTAAATAGATTGCGTGAGTAGTCACCGAAGAATGGGAGGCTCTCGCTGGGCCACGGAGGGGCACTTGGCTCATCACTCCGATCACTAGACTGCATTAATCCAAGCAATACCAACAGGAGGATGGTGGATTTCGGAGTACCACTGACGATTGGTCTTTTTAAAGTTTATTTTCTTAGTAAAGCAGAAAATTATGATTATTGTTTACGACACGCAACATAACAGAAACCTAGACCTTTCTGGAATTCGTCAGTGAAATATCGTAATGCAAAATAGCTGTTAGTGTTTTATTAGCGTAGTTAGACTCAGGTTACGAAAGTTGTTGGAAAGATTTGTTTATAAATTATTTATCAACACAGTTGCAGCACTTTTGTGATAACTATGCATACTTTTAATATTTGTATTTCTGTTATTTTTAAATTCCGTTGCATATATTCTTTCTTAAAGTTCGGAGGGAGAAATAAAGTTTCCTGCTTTTCTTGTGGGAAAACACGCCAGAAATGTTTGATCTCTTGAGAAATTCTCTTTCGGAATTCCCGAAATCCTCGTCAACACACCCGAAGTTCGTTTTGAATACAATTAGGTGGAGAGAACAAGGAAAACAACTTATGAATAAAACACAAGAGAAACAAATGATTCGAGAAATGTAGGTATGTTGGAGCGTTCTGCATTCTGCACGGAATGTTCTGCACTGTAATATTGACATTGCAGTTCTTCTGTTCACATTTTCTGATGTTGTATTTTATTAACTATGCATCAGTTTGATTCTACCACAGATCAATACAACAAGTTAATTAATCAATCATGGGTCTGATATATCACCTATGCAAACAAGAGATAATCCTGATAAGAAAAGCAATTTAAATTAACGTTTTCCAGGAAAACTGTGATGAATACTAGTCTTCCATATTTGACAAAAGGTTGCAATTTTGGAAGTAAATTCTGTCAATGTTCAGTTTGAAAGACCAAACTATTTTTTTTCTCGAGCTATCTTATAATACACACTCTTCAGTATTAATTTCCTACAGTTCAAATGACTTCAAAGAGCAACCGCCATCAATCCTTTTTCGTGAGTGTTCAGGGGCTAGAAACAACTTTTGGTGTCTAGTTATTCAGAATATTCAGAGATCGATTCGAGTGTCTGTATGAAAGCAAAATGCGTTGTAATCAGCAATAACACATTAGATAAGGGACTCCATTGCAGTGAGAACTATAAGGGGAGAAACTTGGTTGTGAGAATGTGCTAATTTATTTATGTGGTGATAAATGGTGTATGCGCATGTGTATGTTTTGTACGCGTGAATGTCTACGTTATTTCGAGTGTACGTGTTCGTGCGCGAGAAAGATGCGAAAAGAGAAGGGTGGGGAGCGGGAGGGGAGAGAAAGTGAGAGGGCGGCGAAAGGAGCGAGCGGGCGGGCGGAAAAGGCAAAGAGAACAATGAGCGCAAATCGCAGCGCGATCTCGCCCGCCTTTCGCACGCGTCCGACGGCGGCTCCGTTGACGTTGCCTCATGCAGCGCAGGCGAAGGCACTTGCCCAACCGCCTCGCCGCCGACCGCGCCAGCCGCCCCTCACACCCTCCGCAGCCGTCCAGCCGCCACCTCCAGCCCTCCCCGCCACCACCTCCGCCACCTCCACCCCACCTCCATTCACCTCCGCCTCCTGCCTCCTCCGCCTACATTATCCTCTGCCTCCACGACCACCATCTCCGCCTCCGACCACCTCCGCTTCACCACCTCCACCACCTCCGCCTCTATCACCTCCGCCTCCACCACCTCCGCCTCCAACCAACCATCCACTCCCACCTCCTCCGCCTCCAACCACCTCGC
This sequence comes from Gryllus bimaculatus, assembly GCA_017312745.1. Taxonomy (NCBI): domain Eukaryota; kingdom Metazoa; phylum Arthropoda; class Insecta; order Orthoptera; family Gryllidae; genus Gryllus; species Gryllus bimaculatus. The sequence continues at coordinate 6,374,955 of BOPP01000033.1, read as the reverse complement.
TGCCCTCCTTCCGCCTCCATATCCTCGCTCCACCCGCGCCACTCCAACCGCCACCACCGCCGCCTTCCATCACCTCCGCCTCCACCACCTGCCGCCTCCACCACCTCCGCCTCCACCACCTCCGCCTACACCACCTCCGCTTACACCACCCTCCGCCTCCACCATCCTCCGCCTCTAGAGCCACATTCGCCTCCTCCTCCTGCTCCTCCTCCTCCTCCATCACCATCACCATCACCACCACCACTACCACCACCACAACCCATTTCCTCCTCCATCGCCACGAACTCCTCCTTCTTTACCACCGCCTCCTCCTCTGCCACCTCCGCTACCTCGGCCGTCAGCGGCCCCAGCTCCGCGACAGCGTCCATTGCCTCCGCCACCCCCTCCACCTCGCGCGGGTGCGACTGCAAGTGCCTGCGCGAGTGCGTGCGTGGGTCGCCGGCGTTTGGGCCTCGCGGAGGTCCCTGCTAGCGAGGCGTATGGGCGGCGCCCTGCGCTGCACCTGTGCGCTGCCCAACCCGCTTGGCCATTCGCGCTTAGCGCCGCGCCGCGCCGCGCCGCGCCGCGCCAGGCGGAACTCCCCTCGGCCGCCGCGCGGTTTCCCAGGTTTATAGGTCAAGGAGAGAGAGACCTGCCTGAAGGTTGGGAAACGAAAGATAGCGCGGGCGCCTGGCCCGTTTTGTCACGTAGCACGCACGCACCCGTGGGTTGGCCCACTCGCAATTTGGAACCTTTTTGTTTTATTTGATTTAACAAACGATGTATAATGCTCCTTTGGCGTGAAAGTTACCGAACCGTCCGTATGTGAGACAAAGTAGAACTTGTATATAATATAATATACGGTATACAATCTATCTTATGTTCATCAAGCATAATAAAAACATTATAATGAAAGAGGTAGGAGCGTAATAGAGACATTGTAATGAAAGAGATAATGAAGAGAAAGGTTTCTTGGGAGTCCTCCTCGCGTCTAAATTAAACTTCTTCAATTATATGATGTATACGTGTATAACAGTATTCGTGTTATACACAATATCCCTATTCAGCAAGTTTTTCTCTATAGAAAGTAATTATGAATGTGTCAGTGTAAGGAACAATGTAGTAGTAAAAAGTTAAAGTCTAGAATGTTCACAGACGTTGCATATATTCTATATAGATCCTACGTTTTACTTTCAAATATTTTACAAGGATGTGTGTAAATAAGGAAAGTCCCATTTGAGACCTTTCCTGTGAAAAAATAGGTCCTGCGTCCGCATTGTGAGGTCAGTCACCTGAAAGATGACAGTATTCTTTGTGTCGCTTTGGCGAGTGAACTGCCATTAAAAACGGGGTCATCTGTGAATGGATTTCCATAATGTTTTCCTTGAAAAGGACACGAAAATTCGGCGTGACATTGCACCATGAGTGAGAGTAGAGTGATTGCTAAACGGATTATGTGTTTTCTTCCTGGGAACAATGGAATCCATATTCATTGTCTCTGAAATGTAGTCTTATTTCGTTAGTTCCGCTTATTATGACATGGATAGGCGTAAAAAAGGCAATTACAAAATTGCCTGCTGTAAAGAGTTTTATGTACTTAATTTGAGTTTGAAGTATATGATATTACTGTAAACAAAGACCAGATCATAAAATTGTATATGTTGTTTCATTACTTGGCTTGCTTCTCTTTATGTTCTGTGCGATGAGCCTGATAGTCAATAGCTGTTAGGGTAAGCCAAGAATATAGTGTAAAAACTGAATTGAGAAATTTAGTAAAATTATAACCCAACAAAGTTTTGTCGCGCGGCAATTTTGAAATGCAAAGATTTAGAGCCGCTTCTTAAAAAAATTAATTAATACTACTCTCAAATATTTGTTATTCCCTTGAGTTATGATTTGATTTTGGGATTTGACAGCTGCTGAAGTGGTGATATAGAAACCAGTAGAGATTTTACACGCGTTGTTGGCCATTTATGTTGCTAAAAGAGTAAATGTGTCAAGGAAAGCGAATGTTTTATTGCAAAAAATGTGAAATATTTGTTGTTTTTTATGAAAAAATATTATTTTTTAGCACGACTTGTTATCCTTCTCTAATCCATTTAAGCTTAATGGAAAAGTAGAGTCGCAACATGATGGCCTGTCAGGTAGACAGATGTGACCTTCACTGCAAAGCATCACTTCGAAGGTTTACACACAACCCCTCTAGCTAGTTCTTGTTGAGTAGAGGAACAGTTTAGAGGTGTTTAGTGCGAACTGCATGTTTTGCGACAACTTGCAGAACAACTTTCAACACAAACACATGTTTCGTATTGTCTCCTGCGTGCAGGTTAGAACATGTGCCCAGTCACTCCACCTCTCCGCTGTTACACTTGGCTGGCAAGCAAAAATGTAGAGCTGTGACCTCTTTTCCGCGCATGTTCCGATTTCGTCAAAATCCATTATCGGTGTGTCGTCACACCTACGTCTCATGTGCAATTGTTCGCCCGCTGTATACTATCGAGCCTCGAATAAGGAGACTATTATCAGCCACTCCCCCGTTCACTAGGCGGTGGCGCCAACCGGTCTGTTTCCGCTAGAACAGATGGACCGACCGTGCAGGCCGGGGGCGCAAGGAGAGAGAAGTTGGAAAACTTGCGCCAGCCGCGCGACCGGGTCGAGGAGCTCAAGGCCTTCGAGTGGACTGTTGTCTCCCTCGGTCGCCTTTCACGGACTTGCACGTGCGCGATTAGCAAATCACGGCCAGCCCGCCCCGCTGCCGACCAACCAGCAAAGGGGAGCCCGGAGGCTGTCGACCTGGTCCAAACGCGACCCTCGGGACACCCCCCGGGCAACTGCGCTCCTGGGTGTGATTCACGGGGAATTGCATGTCGCCGCGCGCATCCCAGCAGACCCAAAAAACAAAACAAAGAACGCCCAGTTATAACCTCATGATAACCTCTTACTGGCCTAAACCTAGTGACAAATATAAACAACGATCATGCTTGTATAGTAATAGAGTATAGAAAGACGAATTGTATAGTAATAGAGTATAGAGTATAGAGAGATTACTATACGACCGGATCGCTTTGACAGCTACTGCTTGGACACTGTTAGCAAAATAACTGCAAATTACGTCCATGCAATCATTTTGTCAGTGCGTTCGTTTACAGGTAGCTCTTTTATAATTGGCTTCACCACTATCTCTTACTAAGCCATCGCTCTGCATGTCGTTCAACTGTTTCCCGACCTGTCAAAGGGGTCCCTTCTTACAGTAACTCCTCTTTAACGCATAGGTCCGTCTGCCCGTCAGTCCGCCACTCACGGGTGGGACCACTTCTCCTGCACCAATCGAGAGAACTTAGATGTTATTCGACGCGTCTTAATCCACTGACGGGGAACTGATATTTTTATCCAGAAAATTCTAAGAAATTTCTGTATAATTATGTCTCTCGTACAGGTGAATAACATTATCCACCACCCAGTAGTGCAACGAATAATCTGTCCGTTTGCAGCGTAGGTTATAAAAGAGAATCTTGATTTATCAGAGATATTATTTGATAAAATTATGAAAATGTAAAATTTCGGGACATTATTTCAAAAATTCAGATCTGTGACGTTTGTTTGTACGTGATAAGAAATGAATCGTTGTTCACCGACGTTACAACTTCCATTTAACTCGTCATTTCAGTCATGCGATTGATAATGAAGTATGTGACCCTGCGTTGTAGAGGCGAAAATTCGCTCGCAGCATCAGAACACCTTTCGATCACCGTATGGAGCTTCTATGAAAGTGAAGGGAGGGATGTGCGAGGCTTCCTCCTAAGAAGAAGGGCGCAAATAAGCACTCTGGAAATGACCTCTCAATAGCACCTCCTGCCTGAAGAAGCTATTAATTTTCGGGCCCCCCGCTCGCAGCGCTGCGCTCGGACGCGGGCTGCGGTCGGCGACGGGCAAACCGCAACGAGCGTTGCGTGTCCATCTCGTGCGTCCGTTCGATCGTGGGAGCGAGCGACCGGGGCGGGCGTCGCACACAAAACGCTCTCGAGTTCGCGCGCTCTGTGTGGTGTGGCAAGACAGGAAGTTCACCGGAGGAGGACTCACTTCCTCTTGCAGTAGCTGTTTTGTCCTTGACGTTATTCTTAGATATTCAGTTTCCTCCTTTTATTTTCGTTTAGGGGGCCAAGGATGCGAAACCAGAATTTCACTCGGAAACTTGTAAATGGCAGATGCTATCTATAGTTTTCTTTCAAACAGCTGAGACGCGTGATAGAAACACATAATGCATTTGCCTCATTTCTTTGACAATAAGAACGTCCGAATGCCGAGAGAATTGGAACGACTTATGAATGGTTCATGAGTTTTGAGAAATGTCCTGTGAAGTGATTTTCTAACTATAAAATAAAAAAGTTGAGGAAAAATTAGTTTTAGTTACACATACGACATTCGTCTCAAAACGAACATACGAACACCGTCATTGAAGCAATTGGTTTAGACCTGTAGAAGGAAATGGACTGCTTCGTGACTGATCGGAATGAATGCCTTTTTTTAGAGCATTGCTTAATAACTGAAAAACCGGAAACCAATTCTGGCCCGAAACGTAGTACTAGTACCTCAGTTCACCTATGGTTTTCAACAAAGTGGTCGAACAGTTTAGAATGCGGGTGTGTGCCACTTCTCATGTGTAGTTAGTCTTTACAATATCGTAATAATTACCAGAACTGATTACAATATCATAAACTGTGTTAGTCACTGAATTTAATATTTGGCCCACTTTATAACTAGCAATTTCGTGACACATCTAAGAGAGTGTAAACTTGGGAGGTCATCCCTAAGAAATAGGCCAACAGCATCACTTCGTGGCCGACAGCTAAGGCGGAGGAGGTTTGCGTGTCGCAAAAGTGTCGCTTGTGGTGATGCCGCACCGCGTCAGCTCGCGCCTCCGCCCCTGGGCCACTGCCCACTGCCCACTGCCCACAGCCCACCGCCGACACAGACACCGACACCGACACCGCAGTCACTATCACCGCCGATCATCACCGACATCAACATCACCGTGTTCGTCGTTACCGTCATCATTGCCAACGTCATCTTTGTCATCGTCATCTTCATTGTCATAATAATATTTTTCATCATCACTATCATCGTCATATTCACTGTCATCGTCATATTCACTGTCATCGTCATATTCACTGTCATCGTCATCTTCTGTCATCGTCATCTTCTGTCATCGTCATCTTCTGTCATCGTCATCTTCTGTCATCGTCATCTTCAGTCATCGTCATCTTCAGTCATCGTCATCTTCAGTCATCGTCATCTTCAGTCATCGTCATCTTTATTGTCATCATTGTCTGCATCATTGCCATCATGGTCTACTGCATTGCCATTGTCTTCTTCATTGACACTTTGTCATTTTAATTGTCATCGTCGTCTTCTTCATTGACACTCTGTCATTATCGTCATTTTCATTATCAAGATATTTGTCATCGTCGTTACCATCACCACCGTCATCGATTACGGCTGCCTGCAGCGTTGGCCCCGCCGGCCGGGCACGCGTGCGGGCGCGCCGCAAAGCCGGCCGGCGAAGTGGCGAACGCCTCGCCTCGCGAGCGCGCGCTGAGCATAAGCCGCAACCGGGCGGCTGGTTCGGGCAACGGCGGCGGGGCGTGCCACTTTTGCAAACCCAAGCTGCGGGCCGGCGCCACCGCCATCACGCCACCACCACCATCCACCGCCAAACGCCACGCCCCGCCACCGACCCCGCACCGCCACCGGCTACCGCCACCGCCACCGCCACCGCGAACGCGCCCACCGTCCACCGCCCACGCCCGCGTCTCCTTCAAGCCACCTCCCCGTAGAGACTATGTGAATGACTAACGGGTGTACGAATGAATTTCTCGTCAGAGCTTTCTATGGAGGAAGAAAGCTAACACGTAATATGAAGGGAAAACGAGGCTAGATGTCTGGTTTTCATATGACGAAGGTTGTTGGCAACATTCGTGGCCACTTCTGCGCGCGAGTAGGATTAACGACGCGGTATCGTTGCCTTAATCTCTCTCAGACAGTCTTACCTCGCCTGACATACCGCTGCTGTTTACTATTGGCTCAACTCACTCTTATCTCTGTTGAGCTTCTAGCTTCTCTTTTGAGATCAGTTCATTCGCTGAGGTTTCGTTATTTTCAGTGTTATTACATTCGATTTCATCGCTCTTGTTCCGGTTGATCTGGGTGAAGGAGGCTGGTGGGAGATACGATGACAGGTGAAATCCCCGCATTATGACGGTAGGTCTTGCCTGAGTCTCACCACCTAGCGGATACCCGCCACGCTAAGTCTAGCATGCTCTACACTATACAGAATAATGTACCTTAGCAGTCGACGCGTTCCTGGCATCGCTATGCTATCTATCCATAGTTTGTATGCTCTCGTACTCGCTCCGCTTCGCCGTCACTGTGTTTACCTGGCACATTGGTCGGGGCGTCACCGCCACGCCTTTCGCGAGCGGCGCGGCGCCCCACCCCGCCTCGTCACGCCCGTACGCACGGCGCGTGGCGTACTTTCGCGCGAAGGGCGAGTGCGCAAGCCCCCTACGCCACTCCTCGCGTGCGCCGGGCGGGGCGGGCGGGCGGCGGGGGCGGGACCGCCGACTGGACGAGGCCAAGAGCAGGGCGCCGTGCGGGCGCGTGGCGCGAAGGCGGCGGGCGCGGGCGGTCGCGATGCGGGCGCGCGGCCCAGGGGGGCAGTGGGCCCCACGGGCGGTGGGTTGGACGGCTTTGCAAGTAGGGCTGTAAACAGACGACAGAGTGGCACGGATTCTAAGAAGAAAAAAAAGAAGATGCGTGAAGACGTGCCGCTTTCCCTTAATTAATTGGAAACATGACTGTTCTGAATACATTTTCGTGATGAAGTTGTCACTTACAGAAATTATATTTTTCATTCTGTGGAAAACGGATTACGAACGGATCATCCCTTTCTATGAAGTTACCATTTGAGAAGTGGCATTTTTATTCACAGCAATTTTTCCTTCGTTTACATCACTATATTTACTTTGCAATTACGACAAAATACCAGTTATGACAGACAATACCGCATGTCTGACACCACCCCCTTTTTTTCAAATAACGTGCTGAACTAGTTTCGAGTTCCAGAGTCAGGTCACATGCTCACATCTTCGCAAGATCAGCGACATAATCAACTTAAACACCCCCGCATTCATAACCGCGATCGAAGTCTCTCAAGTTGTGATGACTCAATTGTTGTATCTCGACTAGCTACTATCTTAGAAAGCAGGTCCCTCTCGTGCAATGGCTTGTGGCTTATTTCGGCCAAGTGCGGCCCGTGGGAGAGAAGCCCCCTGTGGCCCCGCGAAGGCCGGCGCCAACTGACGCAGCCGCCGTCGATGTGTGTCAAGAGTAGCGGGCCACGCCGCCGCGCACAGCAACGCGCCTAGATACGCGCCGCCGCCGCTGCCGCCAATTCCGCTGCCGTAGTCTACACTGTCGCCCCCATCGCCACCTCTGTCGCCACCAGCGCCACAGTCCCGTTTGCTGCCGCCGCCTTCACCATCGCCACAATAGCCGCCCTCGCCGTCTCCATCGCCATTCGCCCCATTCGTCTCCGTTGCCAACATCGCCACCGTCACCACTTCCGCCACAGTCGTCCCCGCCACGGCCAGCCTGCCGCCACTTTCGCCACCACCACCACCACCATCGCCACCGCCGCCACTTTCGCCACCACCACCACCATCACTTTTGCCACCACCACCACCACCACCATCACTTTTGCCACCACCACCACCACCACCATTACTTTTGCCACCACCATCACTTTTGCCACCACCATCACTTTTGCCACCACCATCACTTTTGCCACCACCACCACTTTCGCCACCACCGCTTTCGCCACCACCACTTTCGCCACCACCACCACCATTTTCGCCGCCGTGACCACCACCACTTTCGCCACCACCACCACCACTTTCGCCGCCGTCACCACCACCACTTTCGCCACCACTTTCGAAATAAGCTTGTACACTTCAACCCCAATTAATTTTTTCGCTGCATTATTCAGTTTCTTTTCGAGTATTTTGGCTTTTCTGGACCCATCCTACAAAATCATATTAAAATATTATTTTTCGTGTTCTTTCATCGTTATTGTGCGGAGAAGAGCAGTTTTTTCATTACATTAAACATCCGGTCATTCCAAGTGGCAGATAATATTAAGTTTCCTCTTTGTCTGTGGAAAAAAAGCATTTTGTGAAAATTTATCGAATGAAAAGACTTCCCTTTGTGTCGCCGAGGTCCACCGCACGGTCGTTGGAGACGACCGCAAGCAAACTCTGTCTGTGGGAAACAAAGTGGAAGGCAACACAATCTAGAGATGGATTAGAATTTTCGTGCTTCCAGGAGCCCTTTGAAGAAACAAGCGAGACAAAGTGCGTTCCTCTCGACAGTCGCGATGCGGAAATGTTTCTTTGGGGGCAGCTCTCGTTTAGCCATTAGAGAGGCAGAAGCGCCATCAGACGGTTTTGCAGGCTTTCTTTTCCCTGTATGCTTACCGACCACGTGTATTCTTTTCTTCAAACATCTCCTTGTACATTTGAAGTATGTAACTCGGGTAATATTTCGTAACGTCACGTGTATAGTTCTGCCAAGCATCTGGCACTTTCTCCCCTGCAGTTGAGCTTCGAAAGTCTGTGATGCTCAGATGTTACAATGATAGGAGTTATCGTTACACGAGTTTGCTTTTAGGATACTGGTAAATTCCTGTGTTAGAATATTACTCACAACGCCATTGCTGTTTTCCTGAAAGTGCATTGACATATTTCTCTTATTTATCAGTGGTAGTCCCTTTCCCTCCCACCCTACAAGCAATTCTATTAACCTCAACTCAATTGTGGCAGCGGCTGCTCAACCCAACAATTTTTTGTTGACTGTTTCAATATTTTCTACAATTTCCACGCCTTCATCGTGGCACATAACAAAATAATATTAAGATTATTTCGTTTTAAGTCCGAGTAGATGCCATTTCAAGAAGAAATTCACATTTTAAAAATATGGGAATGATTAACGGAATTAAATTGCCTCCTCATCCCACTGAAATACTCCCCAGATCTACTGCTCCTACGTATATATGTACATATGTAAAAATATAATTTGTCCCTCAATTAATCGATAAATTAGACACAAGTTATATTTCCAGCGCATATTGAAAGCACATAATATTGTCATAAGTCAAAAACAATATAGATAATTCGTATTGAAAAATAAGTAAAAGTAGAGAGGGGTTACATGAAAGCTATGTCCCCGTAATACGGTTTCACTGATTACGGAGTTTTTGCACGCCTTTAGCGGGCAGCAATCGACTGCAATCTCGATCTTCTGGGCATGTGCAGATGCACAAAAGTGATGCGAATCTTGAACTGCGCATGCGCAGCAGATCGATAGTCCTTTAACGTTCGGGTGTGCAAAAATTCCCCACCGCCTGCTTCTAGACATCATTTCCCCAACGGCCATTAGGCGGTATTTGGCGGAGATAGCAGAGAGAGTTTGCTGCGGGAGCCAGCAGCAAGCGGCGCCTTGCGACAGAATGCAGCTCTTCAATTATTCGGTGGCCTCGGGGAATCCCCGCGCCCGCGTAGGCGAGAGAGCGGGGATCAAAGGGAAATTTTGATGCTCGGAAATGGTCATCCGGAGCGGCTCCCCGCCCCGCCCCGCCCCGCGCCCCTCTAGCCCGCACGCCCGCGTCACCTTGGCTGAGCCTCTGCGTCGGCCCGCCGCACCTATGTTGTGTCATGTCGCGCGCCTCCTCCGGTACAGCCCCACTCTGTTACGTTAAAATCTGTCACGTTCTACACTCTCGCATTCTACTCTCCCACTTTCTATCCTTTCATTTACGCCTTTTTGCCTTCTATCCTTTCACGATCTACCCCTTCATGTTCTATCCTCTCTCGTCCTTCTCTGCCATCTGTTCTATTGCTGGGTACATTCTCTCCTGTTTCTCTTTCTGTTTTTTTCTTTCCCTGAGTCCTTAATTTGCTCTGATCTTGCGGTCTCGCTCTTTTCTCCGTATGTGTGGCGGTTCATATTTTTTTACTGTGAATCTTTCAATTGGTTCCCATCACTATCTGCACTCCCGTCTCACAAAGTACGACCAGCGTATTGGTCGTACTTTTCAGCAGATAGGCAACATTTGAAAACATTTTTTAGTTTTATAATCTGTATCTTGGAAATGTTTTCAGTTTGCATTTCTCTGCCCTATCACCTAAACTTTCCTTCCCCCTCATTTTTCACACCAGGTCCTCGCCATTTTAGCACCTTACATCAACTTTCGCTTCTCAGAAGTATACTTTTCCCAGTCTATAGCTTCTCTACCGTCGTATTTTTTTATTGTCAGTACTATTACGTAGTTAAAGTGAAGGAATAATGTTACAATAAACCTTTTGTTAAAATCACGAATATTTTAAAAAAATATTAATAAAGAAGGTACTTTTTCTCATTGAGAAGCAACTATAGGTTCGTTGTTTCGTATGGTATTAGAATAAAACAATTTTTCTACGCAAGGTGGGTATTAATGTTTTTACTTACACGTACCGTAACGTAAATACCTCAATAATTGTAACTTTCGTTAAGTACTAGAAGAAAACCGAGGCTGAGTATTTCACTTTACGAGTTCCCGAAATGGAACGGGAAGCGGTGTTTTCGAGAAACGTCAAAGCCGCCTTCCTCGTAGCCGCTCGCGAGGGGCGCCACCACCGCAGCAGCTGCAAGGCAGCTCGTGCGTGCGTGTGTGTCGTGCGTTACTGCGGCGCGCTGGGTAGGACGGCGTGTGCACCCGTGGTTCCGCCTTACGTGGAAGATGTCGGCGGTGGCGACGCAAAGCGGAAGAAGTGCGAAAGTAGACGACGGGATGTGTGACACGCTTTCTAGGAATATTGCGCTGGGAAGGAAAAAAAACGGCGAAATCTGGTCGGTACCGGAGTTACCTAAATACGAAAATTGTCCATGGTTATTACGGCTTGAAAACTCGGATTCAGCTTGGTGCGTTATGGAGCCAGCAGAGGTCGTCATTCGATATTGCGCTGGGACGGATAATAATGCAGGGAAATCGGATTGACCCCGGATTTACCGAAAAGCGAAAACTGTCCAATGGTTTTTACGACTTGTAAGCCCGTATTCAGGTTGGTGCGTTCTTTTGACTGAGGTCGTCATTCCTTTACTGTATTTCCTATACTGTAGGAAGACGAATAAATCAGTATATCACCTTAGCGTAAAATACGCCATTTTTCGCATTTTCCAAAAGTGGAAGAATCCAAATGAGAGAAAATATCTACCAAAGAATATACTTTACTCTTGGTCCAAGTTGATTTATAAATTATTTTATTCAAGATAGAAATTAATGTTACTTGCTCGTGTACCATAGTATTGGATTAATTTTCCTTTACTTAATAACGATAGGTGAAATTCGTAGTCAAGCGGAGGAAACGACACAGTGCCTGAGCCTCGCCAGGAATTATGGCATTTATTTATTTATGAACTTTTGTATGCTTATTGCTTGCTAGAATTATTTACGTGTGTGAAAGAGCTGTATTTGAGAAATTGGTTTGCTAACTAAATTCGTATGTATATCAGTTACACGTCATTTGAATAGATTCAATTGACAGCCTGAATGAATGAATGAACCAAGATGTGTGTCTGACTATCCGCCAGAGTAAGTTATCCATCAACTTGCGGGCCCACCTTGGCCTTGCATCTGTCAAATCCCCGTCGGCGGCCGCCGCTCCTCTCCTACGTCTTCCTGGTGGACAAAGAAACAAGTTGCCGCAGCATTGTTCTCGCGGCGAGAGTTGTGTCGCTGACGCGTTCCCCCCTCGTGGATTGCTCAGGTCCCGCAAGCGGCGGCCCAGCTCGTCCCACGACGACCCCGGCATCGGCGGCCTGGGCCTGGACTTCATGGACGAGTGCACGGCGGCGCTGGTGCTCATGAGCCTCTCCTGCTCACCTCACTCGCCGCACCTCAACGGTGAGTACCTCGTCCGCCTCCTCCTGTGGAGCAGCGCGCCAGAAAAGTCTCTCCGCTTGATGCTTGCGATAAACGTTATGTTGGTAGCAGCGTGTAACAGATGTTGGAAGTGTTGCCCCCTTCACTTGTTTCCCAGCGATCTGTTTGCTACCAGCAGAAATGGAATTGTAATGGGAGGCCCTGACTCGGCCCAGACCGGAGAGATTTTTCTGGCGCACTATATAACGTTAATCGTGTAGGACTGTTATAAACAAGTTTGCGGGTTCAAACCTGATCGAAGCTGTGGGTTTTAAGGAAGGAAGAATCCTTCGCGCGCCTTCCTTCGAAGGAGAAGTAAAGCCGGCTGTCTCATGTTGTAGATTTGCTACACGTACAATATCTTCAAATCTAAAAGAAACATCTGAGCTAAATCTAAATTGGCTGTTTCGTCGCCCCGGTGATAACTTCTTTCTCCGCAAGATGCTGAAAGGAGCATAACTGAATTTGTGTGGTCTGAGGGAAGAGCATGCCTAATGGTCTGAATATCGCCACGTAAAATAAGACATCATTGAAATGACTCACCTCGCGTTGTTGGGGGATCCTTACTCATTTATGCAATAACAAATACAAGTGATTGAGTACTAGACATTACACAAAAACCGACTATTTCAGAAGATGAAGCATGTTCATTCGGATGTGTTGAGAGATGGGTTGGTTTGAAATAAGCTTATCGAGACTATATCACTCCCAGGATGAAAATAGATATTATTTTATTTTCAATCAAACTTCATAGATCGATTGAAAAGTTTCGAGGGCTTGAACATCCATTGAAAAATATAACATACTTTCCTTGGCCAGCCTGGGAACACTCATATTTTTTTAATGATTTGTATAGATGAAATAAGCGTCTTTCAGTTTCCCTTTGGAGTACTAGGAAGGATTCTGAGCGTCAAAAATCAAAATTCCGTAGTGTAGTAATGTATTTCGTAATAAATAAGTAACTTCATTCTAAAAAGAAAATTTCCGGAGCGATGGCTTTTGGTATTATGCGAGCACTGCATTTGTGAGTAACAAGGCACTGGACGACCAGGAGAATATTTCCTGCGACAGGATTGCTGGCACGTGCGTGTAAACATTCAAGTGTATCAACTCGTTTAATCATCCTGTGTTGCCGTAGTACATCGCCGTCTCTTTCTTTGTCTTTTTGTTTCTGCTATGTACAAGTACGTTACCTTGTTTGGTTCGCGCCGTGACATGCTCTCAGATAAAGTGTACACAGCTAGGTAATCTAGGATCTCTAAAATCGATACATGCCTTGTTGTAATGTTGGTATGGATTTTTTATTGTTTTTAAAAATTCTTTTTATTTATTTATTTTGCTGTCACACCTCTCACCTTCTTTAGAGTCAAGTTTCGTCATCCAGTTTAATGTCGGTAATCTAGACCCTACATTCGCTTTTACCTTTCAGATTTATTTCTCTATGTTTTTTCTTAATTCTAATCTGTAGTTCTCGTGTTAATTAGAACTATCATTTGCATTCACGTACGCACTTAAATTTGAAATGTATTAAAATCATTATTTAAAAAAATGTTTGTTGTATAACAAAAGAAAATTTACGTCACAACCGTTTAGGCTGCCGACTCTCGTAATTAAGTGCAATCTGCAGGATTGATCTCGGGATGTTTTCGATTAACCGCTCTACCTCTTCAAGGCATTGTGAGCGAAACATCGCCGCTCACCCAGGAAGCATCGGGCGATGCGTGGTCCACGCGCCGGCAATTCACTTTCACTGGGCGGTGGAGGCTGCCGGTCGCGGCGTGGAGGGGCGTGGCCAGCCCCCGGTGCGTCGTTGGGGCACCCGCTTCCGCCCAACGCTGTCGCCCCTGCCGCCGCCACCGCCGCCACCGCCGCCACCGCCGCCACCTCAACTTCAAAGGTCCGCCTCAACCACCAGCTCCTCCATCGCCCTCTCTCGCCCCGACCCCGCCTCGTCCTGCTGCCTCCAGCACCGATCCTGCCAACACAACTTCCGCCTCCGTCTCTGGCGACTCCGCCAACACCGTGGATTGCAATGCAGCCTCCACCGCCACCAACATGGCTTAGCTAGCCACCGAGTCGTCTCCTCCTCGTCCCCACCTTGTCTCTGACTCGTCCTGCTGCCTCCAGCACCGACACCACGATCGCAACTTCTGTCACCGTCACCACGACAGCCGGCTCCACCGATTCCGTCGCCGTCGGCATACCCGCTTCAACTCTACTGCTAACCACTGCTAACGCCACCAACCGGATTCGCTAGCCCCGTCCTCTCCTCGTTCCTGATTCGGCTTGCTGATCAACATCGAAGACCTCAGCTTGCACCACCGCAACCACCACCACACCCCCAGACTTCCACGCTGCCGCCCCCGCCACCACCTTCAACACAGGCTAGCTCAACCCGTCCCCGCATCGTCCCTGACTCTTTCTGCTGCCATTAGCACCGAAGCCTCCAAAACAACTTCCGTCACCGTCACCACTAGTGCCAGCTCCGCCGACTCCGCCATCATCGCCAGTTGCAGCGCTACCGCACACAAAATAGTTCGAGAGCCTCGTCCCCGCCTCTCCCCGCCGTCTGACTCCTTCAGTCCCCTCCTCGACGCACACCTCACTCACCTCGTAGTCCTCCTCGACGCCTCTCGTCCCTCCTCTGAAGTCACAAGCTTCCGTTACCACACGTGCCATTCTTCGCTATCTCTCGCCGTCCCGCCGCCGCCCTTGCCGCCGCCCCCGCCGCCGGTCCTCGCCGCCCGTTCCTCGCCGCCGTCCCCGCCGCGCGTCCCCGCCGCCGTCCCCGCCGCCGTCCCCGCGCCGTCCCCCGCCGCCTCCCCCGCCGTGCCCCGCCGTTCGTCCCCCCGTCGTCCCCGCCGGTGCCCCCGCCGCCGTCCCCGCCGCCGTCCGCGCCGCCCACGCCGCGTCGGCAACGCGCTTCGCGAAAGCCAAGTGACGCGCTCTCGTCAGGCGCTCGCGACGGCGTCGTCTCTGTTTCCCGCCGGTATTTGCACGCCAGCTTTCTCCCTCTCTGCCGCCTCCATCTCGATTTCTCCGCCTCCGCGCTTCGCCCGCGCGTGCGTGCGTGCGGGAGGTGTTCGCCTCCGCCAGGAGCCCGCTACTATTTGCGTTGGCAGGCGCCACCTACTTTTTTTTTCGCGTGTAGGCCAACTTAGACCACGCGTGCATCCTGTTTCAGCAGATGCACGTACCTGTCTATGGGGTGGGCGATCTGAATTTAGAGGGATCTCGATTTTTATCCCCCAAAGCCCGGCGGGTATGGATGATAAAATGATAGTGAAGGATAAAAGGACGGAACACACTTTTAGACATACACAAATACACGTACACCTATGCTCGAGGCGGGACTCGAACCCGCGGTCGTCTGGTCAGAGACGCTACGGCATTACTGCCCTAACGATCTCGGCCACGTGACCGGCAGGTACCACCTACTAATAATGTATTTCTTTTGAGAGTTGACGAGATGAATGCCATGTTGATGACAATACAATTAAGATGAATTCTCGGCTGTCCGGGAGACGCCGCGTCGTTGACTGGGGTGCCGACGTTTCGCCCGACATTTCGCAGGCTTCCTCAGGGTAGTGACACTGCGGCGCTTCGCGCCCGTTGATTTAAACTATCTTGCCTGGGCTCTCGGGAGGGGCAGGTGCGCTGTGATTGGCGGAGAGGTCTCAACGACGCGGCGTCTCCCGGACAGCCGAGAATTCATGAATTCGAGCCGCGGAAGCTTACGTACACATACAATTAAGGTACAAGTAACAAATACAAGTAAGATACAAGTAACAAATACAAGTAAGATACAAGTTTTTGCATGGCATTTGTGTGCAGAAGGTGTCCGGATCCTGTCACGATTTACTACTCGTATGACTAACAATTTATTGCAACGACTGCTGATGATGATGCTGATGATCAAACGATAATTAATTTTTCAACGCGACGAAAGTGAGGATGTGATTGAAAGGTGACCCTAAGCGCTTTGCTAGCAACCGCCTTTCCTGTCGTCTTCATTTGAATTCGAAGGACTTGTAATTTATTCTTCATTATTTTCCGACGCTTCAGAGAGGGGTCGCTCATTCATTAGGTATTGAAAACGAAATCAATATTTTTTTTCATGTTCTTCAAACTCACTTTCAACCTACTCACGCGGGGTAAAACAAATTACCGGTTTTTTCAACCCCCAAAAAATCAATGACTGTGCGTCATTTCTTAAAAGAAGTTTATGTGATTTTATTAAATTAGTGTGTTTTGATTGGTACTTGCATCACTACCAGGAGGCCATTCTGTTTCTGACTGTGTTGGGCACTCAAAGCAATATCGATGTGCACAAGAAGACGCGTGATTGCAAGCGACAGGGAAAACGCCTAGATTAATAGCTCCTTGCGATGTTTTGTTTTTAGCCCTTGAAAGGTCATTCGGTTGACACCGCGGAGCGCGCGTATCTTTCGTGGAAGTTCCCCCAGCGCCACCTGGCGCGGATGGCGTGATGGGACCACGTGGCGCCTCCCTTGCGCCACCTGGCGTCAGGCCCCGTCACACGCCGCTGTTCGTGCCCCATCGATCTAAGGCAGTCCCCCCCCCCCGCCCTGCCTGCCACGGCCTCCTCCTACCCTGTCCCGTTCCACTCCCATTCCACTCCTGTCCCAAGCCGCCCTTCGTTGTCATCCGCTTGTCTCCAGATATGCCCTCTCACCTGCCCCACATATGCCCGCTCGCCGGTCCACAAATACGTCCCCACGCAATTTTCACGCCTCACTTATCCATGCCCCCTCGCTTGACTCCAGGTCCTCACGCAAGTTCCACGCCTGTCCCCACGTATGCCCCCTCATCTGTCCCCCCGACGTCCGGAATCACGTACACTCGCAATTTCCCCGCCTGTCCCCGCACCTGTCCTCACGCCTGTACCCTATACTATCATGTTCCCGTTCTCCCGTCTCCTTGTCCGTGCGTATCTCCCGCCCCGTTTCCTTCATTTAGAGGGAAATGACTAATGAAGAATACTCTCCTATGTATTTATTTCCGCTAGGTAAATGGATAACTCCATTTCATATATTCATTGCTCATAGTGAATAAATCGATTACGTAATAATGTTGCAAGAGTAAGTTATTCTAGTGGTCATTCAAGTGTTATTGCAGGTATTCTAGGAATCGCACTTGAATGTGATAATCAGTTTGTCGAATTTTAAATAGTACTTGAAAAACTTCATACAACACCGCAAAACTCAGAAGATATTTTTACTTGTGTATTCTATAATCTAATACCTTTGTGTCTCCTTACATGATTTTAGGATTCAATTTGCCCTGGTTACTGAGAACGTTTTTGGGAACTGTTTTATTTCAGTCAGAACACAGTATTTTTGCGGTATACCATTCTTCAATTTCTTTCGACAGTGAACGATGTTCGCCTCTAAATCGACACAGAAAGTTCTTTTATTCGAAAACGCTGTCTAGGTTTTGTAGCGGGTAGGAACGTACCAATTCTTTCGAATGGTGTGAGGAAAAGAGGATGAGAAATTACAAATGACCGAGTCGAACCTAAAAGAAAAACCGCAATAAAAGACAGCTCTAATATTGCATAACTTTTGTACGAGGAAGTGTAATATTAGTATCTTAAAGACTATGTATCCACAACCATTCATTATTACCACATTCTTCAATTACACATCAATCACTAGAGAGGTATTATTTGTTTGCTTATTGCCCAGCATTAAGTAATTTAATTAAATCGGTATATGTTCAAACTTTTCGTACAAATCAGAATTCAACACGAGACAAACGGGAAGCAATAATGAAAAGGCATTTTCTTTAATTTAGTTTTTTGAAAATGAAAAAAAATATAAACTAATGATAAATATTAATCAATGATTTCTATGAAAGGTGAATATATAAGCCGATTTTGTGATGCGCAGATGTGACTATTTTCTTCTCTTGAGCACGTGACTGTAGCTTGTTACTGTTTTATCGTATGAAAACTCGTTAAGACTGACAAATACATAAACAAGTTTATAATCGTAATAGAACACTGAAGTGTCATATGTATGAATGAAAATAAGGGGAAAATGAAAATAATAATAAAAAACAACATTGTGTGGTATTCTATGTAGAGGTCAAAGCCATAGCCCGGGGGTCATCGGGCTTCGAACCTGCGTAGTCCCTCATGCCGTGCAGGGCTCCCATTTGGGGCGGCGCTCACATCGAACAGCGCGCGAACAAGGCTATTTGGTGGGCGGCAATTGTTTCTCGGAAAGCGAGGAGGGCTCCCCGGCCAAGGTCCGTGCGTGCTCGCCCTGCGTCCGCGCCTCAATCAATGCCCCCCCCCCCGCCCGCAGCTGCGGTTCCGGCCTCTGCAACTACCCGCCGCTTCCTTCGCTGTCTTCTCTCTCACTCTCTCTCTCACTCTCTTCCCCCGCTCTCCATCTCTCCTCTCTCTCGCCCGCTCTCCACTCTCTCCCTTTCCCACTCTCTCCCTCTCACCACCTCTCCTCTTCCCATCTCTCCCACTCTTCTCCACTCTCTCCCTCCCCCCCTCTCCCCTCTCTCCTTCTCTCCTCTTCTCTCACTCTCTCTCCCCTCCTTCTCCTCGCTCTGGCCCTTCTCTGTGCCCTCTCTCTCCCCCTCTCTCTTCCCCTCTCTCCTCTCTCTCCCCCCTCGCTCCCCTCTCTCTGTGCCCTCTCTCTCCCCTTTCTCTCCCCCTCTCTCTCCTTCTCTCTTCCTCTCTCTTCCTCTCTCTCTCTCTCTGAGTCTCTCTCTTACTATTCTATCCTCGTTTTTCCTCCCTCTCTCACACTACCTTTCTCACTCTTCAACTCTCTCTTTCGAAACCTTCTCTTCCTACCTTTACCTCTCTTCTTTCTCTCACACTCTTCAGCCACCACTCCTTTTAGCCCTCTCCCCATGTCTCCTCCACCACTCCCACCCCCTCTTTCCTTCCAGTTCGTCCCCACCTCTTTCTCTTTCTTCTCATCTTTTTCTGTTTTACGCTCTATCTTCTTGTCCATATACCTCGTTCCTCCTTTTTCTTGGACACGTATTCCTTCATCACCTGCGTTTTTTGATTCTTTTTCTTTTGCTCAGACATAATATTTTTCCGAATACGACAGCACTATATTTTTCAAGTCTCACTTACCCCATTTTTTCACTTTCACCGACTCCATTTTTTAAATTTATTTTTATATTTCATTCGATTATTTGCTTTCGTAATGAATTATTTTCTCCAATTTCTTTCGTCTTCTTCTGCTGCGGTTGCAGCACTCGCTTCAGCTTTCTTTTTGTTTTCATAAACTTGTTTCCTCGTTTTTCCTTATCGTTTGCTATCCCTATGTAATGTAGCCTCCTGTCTCGCACCTGCAGCTCCCGTGAACCGACCGGACTGCTTCCACCCAGCGCGCATACCCGGCAATCTGCCTCCCCTCCCCCGGCGCCGCCAGCCCCCTACGCAGCGGCGGAGCCCCTCAGCGCGAGATGGCCGGTGATCCGCACGGCCGCTGCCGCTTCTTGGAATTGCGATGCTGCAGTTGATAGAGCTATCGGAATCCTGCTCATGGAACCTCGCGAATTCCGAGGAGAACAAACCTGGCATTGCATTCGATGCGAGATGCCTCGGATTTCGACCATTCGAAGTTTACTCGCCCATCGAATTTCGATAGATCGAATCTCCTGATTCTCGAATTTTTCGTTTTCCGTTCCTCTATATTTTGAATTCGCCAGAGTAAACTCACTGTGTCAAAATAGTATGTAACTAAGGTTTTTTTCACATCTGGAATCAAGTCATCTAATTTTACTGTGCATAGAAAAATGCGTAATGAAATTCAAGCGATTACGTGCAAATTTGTAATGATGACACTTCTGACAAGAGATTTAAAGTCTATTAATATTTATTATTTACGAGCATGATAATATACATAAAGTAGAAATGAATCCTAACGTATATTTCAAAATAAACGGTGCTAAATAAATTACCTTTAATGCGGCCTTGCTGATTCGTCATGGCAACGATCGCCGTCATTTCAATTATACCCCTCCTGATTTAACTTCGGAAGACCTCACGTGGATACGCTACGATTAGAGTGACATTCGACATATCGAATTCGGAAATTTCATGTCGTTAGTTTGCGGTTCTCATCAAACCGTCCGTTACCTGCCGCGCGGGAGCAACTGCTTTTTCCACTTAACGCTTCCTCTGGTAACCCTCCTCAGTGCGTGTCTCTCGTGCAAACGAGCGCTTCAGCCCGGGGCGCGCGGCCTCATCCAGGTCTTGGAGGCGCATTCGCGCATTCTTTCCCAAAGTGCTTCTCCGCGTTCAAACAAGCGGCACAGCGGACTTCCATCAGCGGCGGCGGCGGCGGCCCGACGCGCGCGGTGCGTGGGCGGTGCGTGGGCGGTGCGTGGGCGGCGCGTCGAAGGGGCGCACGCGCCGCGTCGAGGCGCGAGTGGGGAGGGCGGGGTACTGGGGCACGCCGTTGCCTCGGTGCCCGACAGTCCTCAACGCCCGCACACGCGCTGACCCTTGCATTAATTGATATATTGATTGATCACTAGTCGTTCCGCGCGCGTCAACAGCTAAGGTCATTGGTCCCGTAAGTCTAGTGAATGTTTTGTTTTCTTTGGAAGTACCGGTGATCTTGCCCCGCTGGTTGGCCAGATACCTACCATCGGCTAGTGGGCTTTTCTTCAGCCAGGTATCTCCCACCAGCGGTAATGTAATGCATGTAAGTGTAAGTGTGTGTAAGGGGTAAGATAGGACAAGGAAAGGGAAGGAAAGATCGCTCGCGGCTCGTGTCCGTTTGTTACGGTACTGCTGCGGCATTTGCCTGGTGTTTAGGAGAAGCCACGGAAAACTACTGATCAGAACAGCCGGCCCTTGAATTCTTCTCCAGACAGTAATTTCTGTATCCCGCACGTGCGGTGGTCTAGAAACTATTATTTTTTTAAAGGAATGTCAATATGTTGTATAGCGGCATAAAGTGAGTAAACATTGTGCTTAGGTAGGCGCTCTGCATTTCCGAACTACCCTGAACGACCGCGTACGCGCCAACCTCCCAGGAATGTTTATTCCGTGATGCTCGAACGCGGAGGCTGGGAAACTGAAATGGTACAAAGCGGGGAAGGGGGGAGGCGTGCACAAAGAACGGAAGCGCTGTAGTACTTGTTAGACAGGGCACGCGTAAGGCATGCTGTGAATCAGGACACTACGTTCTTGAGATGTTTTGTTGGTTTGTTTTCGAATCAAGGTCTATTCCGGAAAATTTTGCTTTTTAATTAAAATATTTATTATTAAGTGTTTATTTTCATTGTATTGAATTTTTATATTTCGTTGACTATTCATGAATGAGGAAGGGAGAATAAGAGGAAAAGCGAGCGAGCGAGCGAGAGAGAGAGAGAGAGAGAGAGAGAGAGAGAGAGAGAGAGAGACAAAGGGGCAGAGAGAGGGGGAGAGAAAGGTAAGGAGAGAAGATAGCGGGGAGGGAAAGCGTCGTAGGGCGGGGCAAACGCCGCTCCTTTGTCGGGCGTCACCCTACAACCTCCGCCCCGGCGCCATCAGTTCTGTTCTCCCTTGCACGCGGATTGCGCCATCCCGCGTTGGCTGTTTATCCACGGCGCGTGCGCTCTGTAGCCGAGAAACGAAGTACTGGATGACTCGCGTCGGCACAAAAGGGCGGGCGATCATAGAATAACTCGTGCTCCATATGATTGTATTACTGTCAACTCATAATATATAAATTAATACTGGGATAATAGTCATCCTCACATATTTCATAGTACCGGAGATGCGAAATCGACATATATATCAACAGGAAGAAATAGATCGTGGCAACCCACGCCTACAATAAGAAGAAACATGGATGTTGGGAAAGACTTCGTAGGTGCACCGATGGTACCCCCAGGCAAAGCGGCTTACCTTCCGTTTTTAAACTCAGTGTATTACCGAGAAGGACTGACCGTAAACGATCGAGGAAACAAAGGAAACCCTGAGTACAGCCCACAATTCGTCTGGCGCAGTAAACCAACACGCATTACTCAATAAAGCGAAGAGAGAGAGAGAGAGAGAGAGAGAGAGAGAGAGAGTAAGAGAGAGAGTAAGAGAGAGAGTA
>BOPP01000033.1:6326178-6352254 GCA_017312745.1 Gryllus bimaculatus | reverse complement strand
AGAAGCTGCCGGCGTCGCGACGCGGGGCCCGGGCCGTTTCGGGTGGCTGCGGCGGCGGCGTCCCCGCGTGCACGCACGCACTGCCCACGCACGCCGCACGCAACGGGATCGCGCGCGCGCGCGCGCTCGCGCTCCGCGATGGCGGGTGAACGACCCTGTGACGTCACCGGAGACGCTGCTGCCATTGCGCAGGCGCGAGGCAGGCGTCCCCGGCGCGGCGCCGGCGACGCCGTCGCCGATGCCTGCCCGTGTTTCACGGCCTCGAGGCTTTCGCGCACCGCCCACAACAAAGAGATCGCCGCAACGTGCGGAAAATGAGTTGCTCACACACGGGCACGTGACGTGAGACAGAACGTCGGAATTTCACTGCTCCGCCGGTACATCTTCTCAGCGTTTCTATACACACTGTCGTCTTTTTCAGCATAGTAGCTCGTCTTTTCCTTTTGTCAATAACTTACCAATGAAATAAATCAAATGACGTTTGAACAGAATCGTACCAAACCATCTTATCACTAACTGAATAATTCATTGAATTGCCCAAAATCCACAATCGGATGAGAATCTCAATCCTAATATGGTATTGTTTTAAACGACGTTTGTTCTTTTACTGCGTTCCGAAGTTCTTTGCGTTACAGTGCAATGTGCGCGCTAAAATGATCTCCTTTCTATTGATACTTTTTCCCTTTCTCTCTCCTCTCTGCTGAAGTTTCTTCATTTTGTTTTGGGTTGCCTCACACCACCGCGTCTAACGGACGCGCTCGTGTTCCACGATTTCGAACTGCTGTTGCCACTTTGGGGTATCAGCGGTCGACATGCCGCCGTGACGCCGCGATACACGGCAGGTGCGTAAGTTAATGAGGGGAGAATGAATGACAACGAATTATATTTCTCGGTTTCCAGCTACTGACAAACGTGTTATGCGTATCTGATGACAACGTACGCCATTCGTCACGACATTTTCATAACTATTGTAGCTGTCATGTGGGCGTAATTTTGAATACCCGAGGACGTTATTCAGGAGTCTGTTGGCTGTCTATATATTGTAAACTATTGAACTTGAACTAAAAAGCAAGCGAGTGCTAGTTACGAAACAATCTCAGTAGGTCGACCCGGTATCTAGTACTGGCATAGGCTTTATCTGGTTTTCAAAACACGTGATTCAGTTCATACCACTGACATATCTAACATTAAAACTCTCGTGTGGTGTTCTACTCTTATCAAATTCACAGGGGCAGGGGATGGGTGTTAAAGGGCATGTAAACAGCACTATGCAGTTACTGTAATTACGGGAAGAAGACGAAGTGTAAATAAATTTTACATTATGAATTACTTTCAAAATACTTTTGAAAATGCGTAAGAAGTTTTACGAAATGCAGAAGTTTTAAAAACCAAAGCCGTTGTCATTCTAGTTTCCATTCCAGCCATTTATTTAATAGAAAATTACTGTTTTGGTTTCCGTCTCAGTATTGGCATGGTTTGTAACTATTTTCTATTGATGTTTTTCTTATAGATTAGACTATTATGAAATAGGAAGCTTAGATGGTTATATTTATTTATTTTTTCATTTTTACTTTCTTCACCACTCAATTGCTGCCGGGGCATGCGTCTCCTCGCCCTATATCAACTATGCCATTGATTCTCAAGGCTGAGTTTCGTAGCTTACTGCCAGTTTTAGAAATCGACGCGATTGCATTCGCCACTCGTCATCCTGTCCATCTCGCGTTCTACCATCTCGCGTTCCTATCCCCCCCCCCCCTTGAGCAGGTCAAGAGGCGATCACCGCCTTCTGAGGCGGTTCATTAATCACTCAACTGTGACAGCGCTGCTGGCGTCGAGAACCCGACGTTTTGATGAGATTTGATCAGGGATACTAAGCAGATGAATGCTTTGATCCGCATACATGTTTTTTTTACGCACGCTCTACTAGCTTTCACATTGTCTTTTCGAGTTTCGCTTCCTGACGTTCTTGCAACCTGTCTCACCGCCCTCGTCTCAGTTCTCTTCAATTTAACTTCCAAATTTTCATTGGTGAATTTGGGGCAACGATTTTTCTTCTCTTGATACAATTTCGTCACTCGCTGTCGAGAGATATTTGTATAAACCTTCTCATACAATTTCTTCTCGAAAATATTGTCTAGTTTCCTAAATTAACGAAATGAAAAGGTGTGTAGTAGTAAAAAATTATTAAATTATTATCCCTGTTTGTTATTAATTGAAGGTAATACAGTTTACATGATTGTTGTCTCTGATATAATCTCACCAAACTATAAAAAAGCATCATATCTTAATCACGCGATATTTCATACTCTGTAACAAGTGTTGTTTCGGTTGCTGAGGTTGTTCCTGTATTCAAGCATTTTCACATCGCATTGCGGGTTGCATTTATCTAACTTTTATTTAAAACTTAAATAAATCAATACCTAAATACGGGGCTAACATTCTGATCGCACCCACCAGTGTTTTTCTATGCTCTTGGAGAATTGCATTTCTTTGTCCCTATTTGTTTGGGACAGCTGAGCCGTTCTCCTGCTCACCAGATCCGAGGCGCACCGCAAGCGCGTCAGGTTCTAAAGTACATTTCGATTGCGGCCGGGGGCAAACTTGGCTTCGAGCCCCGTCACTGGCGCTTGGTCGTGCGCGACGGGAGTGGCGTGCGGCTGGAAGCGGAAGCGCAGCGGTGGGGTGGCAGGGCAGAGCGAGGGGGTGGAGAATGGCGAGACAGAGCGTAGTGGGACAGAGCGCAGTGGGACAGCGCGTGGTGGGACAGCGCGTGGTGGGACAGCGCGTGGTGGGACAGCGCGTGGTGGGACAGCGCGTGGTTTGACAGCGCGTGGTGGGACAGTGCGTGGTGGGACAGTGCGTGGAGGGACAGCGCGTGGCGGGTCAGAGCGTGGTGGGTCAGATCGTGGTGGGATAGCGCGTGGTGGGACAGAACGTGGTAGGGCCGGGGCGGCCAGGACGGAACAGGACAGGTCAAGGGGAGGGCAGGAGAGGGCAGGGCAGGCGCCCAGAACCGCAAGCAGCGCGCAGAAGGCGCTGGCAGCGGAGCGTCCGCGCCGGCGACCACGCTCCGCTCCACAGCGCTGGCAGCCGCTCGACGCAGGCATCAGCCTCGCGCGCTGCGCCGGGGCACTTCGTGAACAGGCAAATTGGCAGGCGCTCTCTCCTTCGCACTTTTCCGCCTTTCATTCATTTTTTCTTGTATTTTTTTTTCCTTTTCAATTCCCCCCCCCCTACTCTCTACCATTCTTCAGGGTTTTCTAGCAGGAGCCTACTGCTGCCTTCCAAATCTCAAGAGAGTGTCTATCGAACCATGAACTAGACTCTTAACAGACTCGCGAGCTCCTCAAATCTGGGGTCAGCAGAAACCAAGCCCTTCCGAGACGTAACTAACGAACATTAAAGAACAAACACGCATATTCCTTTACACAGTCGTTTGCCCCAATGCATAGGATAGGTACGCGCTCTGGCTACATCGACTATCTAGACCGGCTCTGGATTCCTAACCGTTACGAATAAGTTAAAATTTGCGAAGAGTTTCCTGGATCTCTGCACCAAGAGCGTTTAAGTGTATGTTAGAGGCGGCTCCACAGATGAGGCATTCGGCGAATCCCGAGCAATCGCTCGCCGAATCCTGAGTAGTGTGGACGGGTTGCTTGCGATTCGCCGAGCGCGGAACATACGCACTGCGTGGCGGTCTTTCGCACACATCAAAGGAAGCGAACATTCGGCGACCACATCAGCTGTTGGGGTTTGGGCGAGCAGTAGCCCGCTGATCGGCGAATGCCGAATGTGTGGAGCCGCCTTAACGCGAGCTTTGCGCTTAGGCTTCGTGCCTGTCACCCCGCGTGGCGCGCCGCACTACAATAGCGCACCACCCGCACGCGCACTTTGCGACGTCGCGGCGCCGAGCGGCAGTTGGCAGGCGGGGCATCGGCGTCCGCGGGGGCGGGGCGGGCGTCGCACTCGTGTGACGTAGCGAGTCGGGTGCCGTCGCGGTCACCCGAGTGATCCCGTTGCAAGTGAAGGAGCTGGAGAGGGGGAGGGAAGAGTCAACTTAGGTGCACGCGCTGCGCAAACAATGATTCGCGGGTAATGGCGCTCTCCTAGAACGCTCCTCAAGAGGTCACATGTGCTCCACGGAGACCTCGGAGAGGCTCAGAGGAAGTTCACGGTCGGCGAGGCGGCCTCTGAAGGTCCTGGATGTTAACGAGGCCAATTCCTCGGGAGCGATTGCTGCTGCGGGTGAGCCGTTTGCGATGGAACCGTAAACTAACATCAGCTGCTGCTACTTGTACATAGGAACTGCGGAAGAATACTAGTATATGGTGGCGATGGTGTAACGGTTAGCATATCGAACTGTTTTACCCAAGTTCGCGGGTTCAAACACGATGGAAGACGTGGATTTTTAAGGGTGAAAAAATCCTTCGTACGCCTTTCTTCGAAGGGGAAGTAAAGTCGGCTGTCCCATGTGAGTAGATTTACTTGCATGTAAAAGATCCTCAAGCCTAAATGGCGCCTCTGAAATAAATTCAAATCGCCCGTTTCGTTGCCCAAAAAATACCTCCTTTCTTCACTGGTGGATGCAAGGAGCGTTGCGAAATTTTCGTGGTCAGACTTAAGAGCCGGCCTGATGACTCGATCTCGACACGTAAAATAAGGCATCAATTCAATTTTAATTCAGTATATATTCTTCGAATGTGTTTACCACTACATGTTCTACTTTTTACATATTCAACACAAATGACTTAATGTAGTATTTTGGGGGGATCCTTTTATTAGCAGCAACAATCACTTGCCTAACTCATTCAATGATGACGTAGCCCTACCACATTCTTGAAAATATATAATTAATTAATTAACTGTAATTAAATAGCAAGTAGTGCGTTTGGCTCGCAACAATGTTCGAGAATTCCAGTCAGTGAATGTTGTGTGTAGTTGTTTTGCTGTCTAGGTCTTGCTTTTAACCAATCGTTTTCTGACCAAAAAAAAACAACAACCGTGCAGTAGTTCACACGTAGTTGATTGACTGATACGACCTTGTGAGTCGTTCACCGCAGTGTTTTACATCGGAAAGGGGCCCGTCGGTTGCTTTTACGGCCGGCCTCTACGGACGGACACTCATAACCCGCTCTTTACTGCGAAGCAACACGCTTTCTCTGCCACATCGATTTCCTTCTTCCTTGAATGATTTATGCATCGCTTTTGTGGCTCCGAAACGATACTGTGCCCGAAAGCAGAGCGTGCCCTTGCACTTTCCCCGTATGCTACGTTTGTGGTTACGTTTCCCGCCCGCTTTGTGACATGTCTCTCTTTTTCCCGTGTTTATTTAGTGGCTCTTCCTCGGAGGAACAAAGAGGGAGCAATAAAACTCCCATTTGGAGTAGCCCGCTCGCTCGCTCGCTCGCTCGGCAGCGCTGCCGGCCGGTGCTGGCCCGAGAGGGAAAAGGGCCTTGGCCTTGGGGGCGGGGAGGGGGGAGGGGAAGGAGAGGGTTCTTCAAAAACAAAACACGACGCCACGTCACCTGCGGACACAAAACGAGCACAGCGAGAGGAGCTGGGGAGGGGGAGGAGATTCGTGGAGGCTGCAGCGGCGGTGCGCGCGCGCGTGGTGTGGAGGCCCGCACAGCTTTCTACCTGTTCCTGTACAGATAAGGGGTCCGTGCGCCTTCAAGCCGGGCTTGCAAACTTGGTTCGTATGGGTTGCAAATCGGTCGCCGTGTACTTCGATTAAAACATTAATCCCGTTGACACTTCATCAGCTGTGACGCTGTCATTCAATCGAGAGCATGAACGTCACTAAAGTGACGTCAGGACAGTGTCGTTCAAGATGCCGATTGGATGATACCGTCACAGCTGACGAAGTGTCAACGAACGTAATGTTTTTTATCGAAGTGTATTGGTGTTTCCATGGGGGAACAATCTAAGAGAACAATGCGGTCGCGAGACAATTACAACCACCGCGAACCTTAGTTGCAAGCTTCGTTTGGAGGTGTGTGGGGCCATAATGCACTCCCTGAGGAAGATTCACAGAGTGCGCCCATACACCGATAAGAGCGGCTTGACATCTTGGCTCGCGCCGCTCTTTATCGTGTAAAACTATCACCGCCGCGTTTTGCTCCGATATGCATTGTGCATGGGTGCTGAAGCGAAGATTAAAAAATTAAATTTGCCTAAGCAATTCAATACATATACGTAGGATGTTTCGCTTTTTTAAAGTTATGAAATATATTAATATAATCCAATGATAATGTAATAAATTAATTAAATGTTTTTAACATTTTACCACTACAGGTTGTGAACATCTCACAAATACAGATTGAAAGTGCAATAATGAAAACCACGGAAAAATATTGTGTACATATCCACTACTCTCTGCCGATTACTCCAGAGAATGCCGAATGTAAGAGTCCTGGCATCTCTACAAATACAACACGTTTACTATGTGTGCTTGAGTAGTGGAATGTCATGTGGTATGCCTGTCTGACGCAATCGCTGTTGCATGGTTTATCATTTCATCACCAGTCACTCAATTGTTTTGTTAATACTCCAAGGGTTTTAATCGAAAATAGACATTGTACTTCAAATAGGATATGGCAATTGTTATTTATGTGAAGATAATAATTGTACAAGTAGACAAAATAATATTTTGTCGAATCTTTGATGCTGATAGAGACCACTTACTTGGTGATTAGAGTGGATGGTTAGTATTTTTTTTACTCAAAGTGTTATCGTGTGGGTTATTTTCATTTGTAAATTATGTATTTGTACGAATAATTATATAGTAGTTAAGACAGCACATACAAAGATTTGATACGACATGCGTTTAATATGTGTTATTAAAATTATTACGAATTCATATGTGTATTTTATTCTAAACATCAATCATAATGAAAAATGTTTGTGGGCATATAATGAACCAATAACAGGATTTACTGCAATGCTCCATAAGTGTATTATTGAATTTCAGTTTGAAATTTGTTGGTGATACAACGTTTTTATAGAACGAATCAACAATTTGAGTTCTACTTGCTAAAATACAGTGGCTATAGGCAAAATCCACGTCGCATTTATTAAATAAAATTATCTAAAAGGCGAAATGTTTTTTGATTGTTCTGCGATACTCGCGTGTACTGACACGGAGTGCTGCCTCTTCGAAAAAAGACGTTACGCCGTGCCCTT
Organism: Gryllus bimaculatus; assembly: GCA_017312745.1. Lineage (NCBI taxonomy): Eukaryota > Metazoa > Arthropoda > Insecta > Orthoptera > Gryllidae > Gryllus > Gryllus bimaculatus. The sequence goes on along the minus strand of BOPP01000033.1, from coordinate 6,345,072 downwards.
GGGAGCGGCCAGCATCGCGGCGTAGTGTGCGCGCGGGAGGCCAAGTGGCCGTTGTACTCCCATTGGGCGAGCCCGCGGAGGCTACAGCTCATCTCCTCCCCGCCACTCCGCCTTTTGCACGCCACGTTGCCACACCCCGTCGCCTCCGACATCTCGCGACCTGCTCGGCACTCCCCGTCGCAGCTCGCCACCGAACTTCGTAGCTCGGCCCTGCCCGCCACGGCTCGACACCGATCTTCGTAGCTCGGCCCTGCCCGCCACGGCTCGACAACCGATCTTCGTAGCTCGGCCCTGCCTGCCTCGGCTCGACACCGATCTTCGTAGCTCGGCCCTGCCCGCCCCAGCTCGACACAACGCACGTCACCTTAATCAACCATGACACTCCGCCTAGCCCGCCAAAGGCAAACGCCACCCAGCACCACGGCCGTAGCCGCCTCCACGCGCTCCAGCTCGCCGCTGGCAATGCCCGTTGTCCGGCGTCGCTGCCACTCGCCCGCCACGGCCCTCCGCGGGCGGGCAGGCTGGCAGGCCTGCGGGGCGGAACGGCGCGGCGCGGCGCGGCGTCCCACGTCCGGGCCCGGATCCCGCTGCTCCCGCGCCGCGACGCCACTCGGCGTGGCCCGTGTTTTTCCGCTGCTCCCCGCTGCCCGCTCCCACACTCGCTCTCGCGCTCTGCCATCGCCTCGCCCGCTCGCTTCCTCTTCCGCTCTCTCATTTACTCGCCCGTTCCCTTGCTCTCCCGATTTCGCGTTTACTCGCCCTTTCGCTTGCTCGTGTGCTCTATTGAGTCGCTTCTTTGCTTGCTCTCTCATTTACTCACCCGTTTGCTTCCTCTCCCGCTCGTTAATATGCCTATTTGCTTGCTCTCTCGTATTCGAATTTACTCGCCCGTTTGCTTACTCTTCTGCTCTCTCATTCACTCGCCTCTTTGCTTGCTCTCACGCTCTCTCATTTGCTCTCCCGCTTTTTTGCTCTCCCGCTGGCTTGCTCTCTCGTATATTCACTCGTTTGCTTTCTCTCCCAGTCTCTCTTTTTCTCTCTCCATGTCTCTCTCTCTTAAAACACACACACGCTCACTCGCTCATTCGCTAGTTCTCCGGGTCGCTCCGTCTCACACTCACTTGCCCGTTCGTTTGTTCTCCCCCTCGCTCGCTCCCTCCCTCAACCACTCGCCCGATTGCTTCCTCTCCCGCTCGCACTCTCTCTCTCTGTCTCTCTCGCCCGTTCGCTCGCTCACCCGGTCCCGCACGCGCGCGTGTACGAGGTTCTGGCGGCAGGAGAGCGGCGGCGCGCGCGGGAAGAGCGGGCGGGCGAGCGGCAGCGAAGCGTGGCCGCCCGCGCCACGCCCCCTCAAGGTCAGCGACCCCCACAGCTGACCGGCCGCGCCTGCGCACTCGGGCTCCGCTCCCGGGAGAAGCCGCTCGCGCGCTTGGTGGAGGCGACGGCACCGCGCGGAAGGGAGACGGCGGCGGTGACGGCCACAGCTCCCGGCCGCGCCGCGCGCCACACAGTCAACGACGACACGGGGGGGGGGCGGCGAAACGGGTAGCTCGAGCGGCGAGGCGGAGTTGAGACAATGGGAGTCGGCGCTGGAATGTGGGATATCCGAACGAGAGTGACGGAGCGCAAACAGGGCCTGGTGTCAGGGACGCGAAGTCCAAGTGACGAGGGCTGCCTGTGAGTCAGCGTAGGAGCATCATACTATAGGCACGTGACAGGTGTTTGAGGAGGAATGGGGTAGGATTGGTAGTTTACGTCTGAACGGGTGGAGCATGTATTTATTAGGATAATGATAACGCTGCAATTATTTTTTTTATATTTCTCCCAGGCAGCCTGCTGTAGAAAACGGCTATTATATTGAGCGATGTGTTCGGCAGTTTCGTCTGCCATAAAAGCGAAAAGGAAAGGGGGGGTCCTTCCATTCCTTCCTACGACGGGGGTGCCTTCCCGCCCTTTGTGGGTGGAGGCAGCGAGACACGGACCCTCTGTGGAGGCGGCGGCGATGTGTACCGGAGGCGTCGGGGCGTCGGCTTTACCAGCGGCGTCGCGAGGAGCTCGGTGGCGGGGAGGAGAGGGGAGGGCGGAGGCGCACGTGACTCGGGGACGCCGCCTCCGCCCGCGCTTCTGCCTTCGCGGCCTCGTGCGCGCCCGCGCCCGCGCTCGGAGGCTACAACGCGATAGGCCGCGACACACAATAGCCCGCGAACGGGAACTGCAACGCGACCGAGAACGTAAAGAAAGTTGAAAGGCGGACGTCTCAGGCAGGCGTTCACAACACGACGGGAACGGGAACGGGAACGGTAAACATTTGTCTTGGCACAGGATTAGGAAGTCTCTCCCCCCCAAAGAAAATGCAGAAAATGGCGGCGAAGTTTTCCAACTGATCGAACGCGGTCTGGAGCGGAGTTGAGAGTGTAGCGCGAAACTGAGATTTAAGCGTGGTTTTGTTACGGTTTGAGGTGGAGTTTTTGTCATTGTTGAATTACTTTAGTTTTTTTTGAGTAATTAGTATAGTAGAGTGGCCTTACAGCTCAGAACACACGACCGCTGTACATGCTTTGAAATGGTGGCTGACACCTGTGCACCGTCCATAACTATCTGCCTTCGCCAGGCAACGTCCCCTCTGCCGTCCATCGTCGTGTCCCCTTGCGTTCATTATCGGTGAGCATCGGTTCCCTTTGAGCACGATTGCACCACCCGCGTTGAATCAGCGAGTCTTTAAGACCGAGTTGCAAGCATCTTTTTGAGAAACGATTTCGGAGTTTTAGAGGCAACGCGCATGCGCAGTGTGTTCTTCTTTCCCAATCCTAGAATGGACGCCGCTCTGCTTGTGCGCGAGTTCACTGAAATTTCGAAATGTTCGTTTGAAAGACTGTATATTAGTAAAAAGTATCTACGTGCCGTAGGTCTTATGAACTTCGACTGTAACACAGCGTCTTAAAACAGTCGTAGATAATTATTTTCCACTTCTAGCATAAAAGACCTGCATATGTATGTTAATACGAGACGGACGTAATAAAAATAGAGAGTTATCAAGCTTTGTTCGTGTGAAACATTTCTAACATTATCACATAAAATAAACGGGCAGAAACCAAATAGATTACTAACAAAAATCAAAGTAGTGGATGATAATGCAATGACCTGCTAATAGGATGTTAAATGAAAACTGAAGATTGCTTCTAGCCCTAACAGTAATAATTATGTCAGCAGGTATTAGTGATGAACGTTTAATGTGTACGAATGAAGTTTCATTGTACGGTGGACTAGTATGTACCAATATCGTTGATCCCAAAGCAAATTTCCATTGTACTCTTTTATTTTTCCATTCCTTTTAGCATCGTTAATAATAATAATAATAATAATAATAATAATAAAGGAATCTCATTCCGAAAACAATTGCTCAGTTCAGAGATGCATTTTCATAATACACATTTGAATCCTGCTGTTGACGAGATGTACATGTAGCAACTGTCCCAAATGCTGTGTTCGTCATCGCTTTGTGATACTACTGTTCGAATAAGGATACACTTCACAACTCATTTCAAACATAGATGGGCGAAGTAATTGAAGCAAAAATTCCACCCTTTCACCCACACAAGTCACGAAGTTTGAATCGAAGCCCGCATTAAACGCTTATCTCGCCATGAGTTGCGTGCAACTTTCGCACTCGCATGCATTATATTTCCGAGCACGCCGCCGCCGCCCCCACCGCCATCGCTCGGGCGTCGCGGGAAGCCTTTGAAAAGGCGTCGTTGGCGCTGCCTCTTGGTGCGTTCACCCAGCTTGTGTCATTACCGCACCTTGGAACAATTTTCGCGGGCAGCACGGCGCCTTAGTGTGCGAGGGGGACCGTGGCACTATGGGCCCGATTGGGGAAAAGTCGGACAAAAACTCATCCCTTCGACAAAAGAAAATTCACAACTCAGCTTCGTTGACCGGATACAGCAAATGTCAAGTTAATAAGTATGTTTTTGAAAAAATGTTAGGAAAAAGGTTTGAACAAAGGAGAGGAAAATGCAATTTAAGCATATCAATAAAAAAAGGGGGAGAGGATTGAATATACCAGCATAAATTGATGTCCGTCCGACGTCTTATGAACTTCACATTTCATATCTGGCTAATAAAATTAAGATTAGTATAGAACATGAACCACTGGACATTTTTCTTTTTCATAAGTGTTTGAATCATGTAAATTGAGGCGTTAGAGAGTGGAGAAGAGGAGAGAGATGGAGAAGGGAGGGGGAGAGAGATGGAGAAGGGAGGGGGAGAGAGATGGAGAAGGGAGGGGGAGAGATGGAGAAGGGAAGGGGAGAGATGGAGAAGGGAAGGGGAGACATGGTGATGGGAAGGGGGTGAAAGGGGAGGGAGTGGGTGAACTTCACATTTCATATATGGCTAATAAAATGAAGATTAGTATTGAATATGAACCACTGGACATTTTTCTTTTTCATAAGTGTTTGAATCATGTCAATTGAGGCGTTAGAGAGGGGGAGAAGAGGGGAGAGATGGAGAAGGGAAGGGGAGAGATGGAGAAGGGAAGGGGAGAGATGGAGAAGGGAAGGGGAGAGATGGAAAAGGGAAGGAGAGAGATGGAGAAGGGAAGGAGAGAGATGGAGAAGGGAAGGGCAGAGAGGGTGAAAGGGGCAGGAGAATGAGAGAGGGTGAGAGACTTTTGTCCCTCTTGCCCCTGCCGAACCAGCGCGCGCCTCCGCCGTGACGTCGTTTCGCTTGCGGCGCTCGTACGCGTTCGGAATACCGCGCGTTAAACGTTTCCACAGAAGCGCTTCAACCGCCTCCTTTGTGCCGCGTGTCGCGAAAGCCAGGCAGGAAGCGCCGCTTCTGCCGCTGCCAGCGCCCCGCGTGGCGCTCGTGTCATTAGCTAGTTTCTTGGCGCCGCGTCGTTATGAGTGGCTTCCCCTGAGAGAGCGGCATTCGCCGGGCGGCCTTCTGGTTGTTAGCCGCTGCCTTGTCGCGGCCGTCGCGCGTGCTGCTGCTCTCATCAGCGCGCCACGCGGACGTGTACAACTCTCCACACAACACATACCGGCGGTGCAAAAGACACACATCAAAAAATATTTTTTTTTATTTCGAGTGAAGAAATTTGTTTAAAAATAACACAAGAGTTAGGCATAAGTCATGGCAACTATTTTTTTCTAAAATACATATAATCAGATCACAAAATACTATTTGTCGCTTGATAGAAATGCTGTCCTAATGTGCGTTCACAACAACAAATGGTTATGTGTCTCACGTTAGCACAGTTGTTGAATTCACTTGTCTGACTACCGCCGTGCGAGATGAATCCCGCACCCAGATAGCTGTTATCCATGGAATAAATGCCCGATAATGTCACAGCGAATTGGTGGAATCTCTTTGGAATAATGCCCTTCCATACCGGACAGAGATGGCAGGAGAGTTTCTGCAAGAGAGCTTAGCAATCGGTGTTCATCAACGCACGTGACGAAGTATGAGAGCGTGGACCAATGTGTAAGCGAGTAAGCGAGCATCTGCCTAATTGGCCCTTTAGAACGGCTATGTAAGGCTTCTGAAATGTTGTTAACTCGTAAACGCTATAATAATTTGGAACATGAAACCAGAAATGACATTGCAAATACCATAATAAATATGAGAAACACAATTTTGGTGTGACATTAAATGTCTATGCAATGAGTTCATACCTTACTATTTGTGTGTATATTTCACATTTTCCATCCGTTCTCGAATTCTCACAACAACAAAAAGAGGTTATCATGACTTATGTTGCAACCCTCGTTTATTTTTACAATCAATAATTGAATAAAGATTGTTCAGAAGACCTCCGGTATAGAGTGAGGCCATTGTTTTTTGCCACGATATAAACTACACGACTACACTCTTGTTGGAACAGTTTTTCTACAAAATAACAGTTTTTATGATGTCACTTGTCTTGAGCACCGATAATAATGAACTGTAATAGGGACTGCAACATATTGTTTGGTGGCGAACAGCGATAGTTTTCTGATATGTAGTCGGTTTGTAGTAAGGAATAGAAATACTTTATGTGTGGTCTAGAGAATTTCAGTTTTCAGTTGTGAATGTTTGGGTTAAAATTAATTTTATTTTTGAAAGTGCTTAGTTTCATTTCATGGCGATAAGTCGTCTTGAGAGTCTTTCTTGTGGTTCTACCGCACCTGTAGTGATATTAGCGATCTTTGGCATAAAGGCTCTTCACATTTTTAAAAAAGTGAATAGAAATATTAGGTATTGCGGCCTCGGTTTATTTTCTTGGTAGAACGTGAAATGCCTAGCAACAATACTTACGAATACTTAAACATGTTTCGCGTTATTAGCTGATGTCTTCACGTCTTTATGACAAATTATGTTTACAGCAGAGGTATGCGCTCAGGGTCCTTCTAGTGTCAAGAGCCGTTGCCTCGTTGCGACCCTCATGCGTGACCGTAACAGTTCTACTGACATCCCCTCACGTGCCAACTGTACATTTCTCTCCGACCGTGTGGCACACGATATCTCTAGTCCGGTTGATGGTGTATTAGTGATCAGAAATACACTGTGTGATAGGTTTATGATTTTATTTTTGGATGTTCGATGTGGAATTATTAGGGGGAAAAAGCTATAGGCATGTATCACGTGGGATTTTGTCGCCTTTTTAGATTTATTAGGAGACGCTTCTCATTACAAGCGGCGGCGATGGTGTGACGGTTAGCGTACCGAACTGTTATACCCAAGCTCGCGGGTTCAAACCCGATCGAAGCCGTGGATTTTTAGGGCAACAAAATCCTTAGTAAAGCCGGCTGTTCCCATGTTCGTAAGTTCGTACTTGCATGTAAAAGATCCTCAAGCCTAAATGACGCCTCTGAGCTAAATTCAAATCGTGCCTGTGTCTCGCCTAAGAAATACCTCCTTTCTATGCTAGTTGATGAAAGGAGCGTAGCGAAATATACGGAAGAGCGGGCCTGATGGCCCGAGTCTCGCCACGTAAAATAAGGCAAATTCAATTCAATTCAATTCAATTACAGCGGAGGCATGGGGATGTCGCCCTCATCTTCAGCCATCTTCAGCCGTTGCCCCGCTACAATTGTACGCACGAGTCTTCACCGACGCTGTCATCGGTCCGTCTCGTCATGTCGAGATCAGTTGTTGCTCATGTGCTTCACTTAAGCTAAAATCATTTCCGTGGGATTTCCGTATGGACAAACACTGTTCTCGAGCATCGAAGCGGTTACAATAGAATACCACTCAGCTAGAATGTTGCGTGGGTTACTTCTTCTCGAGCACTCCTGAAAACTGAATAATAATGTATTACTGAATGTGCTCAAAATTGTAGGAACACCATAGACCTTACTGCAAAGCTGACAAAACTCATTCAGTTAATAAAGAAAATGAAAAAGAATATCTGAAACAGACTCTTCACCGGTTACACACGTTATATGTGAAAGCTTTCTCTCTTCATAATTCCTTTATTCATACTATCACCACCCACAATCGGCAACTCTCACTCTCACGACTGTAATAGAAAATCTTGCACAGGTGGAATTATCCGTCAGTTTCATTTTCAGATATTAATTTGTATCGCGAAGAGATCTTCAAATTTAACTCAAGCTTCATTTTCGTCGAGTGAAACACATTGATCTTCCCCAATTCAGAGAGATTGGTTCGAAACCCGCTCGAGCACAAATAAGCACAAATTAACGAGGGGAAACGGATCCTTTGAGTTTTGAGCTCCTTTCCGTCAATGACGCTAGCTTCGCTCGTGCGTGTTGCCGTGGGCACCGGAAGCGTGTTCGTTGATGCTGGTGAATGAAATAATTGTTGGAGAAATGAGATTCAAGGTTATGAGATTAAAGAAGTTTGAACGAAGAAACCGGAATTAATACTGGATCTTAAGTTTAATGTAGTAATATATATATAATCTTAATAATGTAGTAGTATAAGTAGTATAATAATGTAGTAATATAATCTTAGTAAAGAAATACCACGCTGTGTTTAATGTAGAATCCAGTTGATTATCTCCCTCATTAGTGTTGACTTTTAAAACACCTGCCACCCACAATCGGCAACTCACACCATCGCTATAACCAGACTCGCTTCGCTCAACGAGTAGAATACATCTGGCTACCAGAGTTCGGCAGTTCCTTTGGATTAGCATAAGTGAAACACGTGAACAACAAATCTTCCGTAAATTCGCACAGTGTGATTCAGACACCATTCAACTCAATTCACCTAAGTGAAACCGATCCGCAAAGCCCTCTGCTTTCTTTCCTAGTCACTGTCGCTGCCTCTCCCCCCCCCCCACTCCGCCCGACGTGCGTCTTCTGTCGTCACGGCCGGAAGTGTGCTGGTTAACGCGGCCAGCAGCGCGACCCCCGGAAGTGCGTTCCCTCTTCCGGCGGGCATTGCAGGCAGCCGTGCCGCCGCCACCGCCGCCGCCACCGACACTGTGGGGGGACGAGGCTCGCCCGGGTGTTTGTCAGAGGTTGGTGATTCTGATTGTGGGGTCGGCTTCACAATGAGGGTGACCGCTGTTGACAGATACCACGCTACTGGACGCTGCTGCGGCGTGAAACACCTGCTACTGTTTAACATTCACTACATTAAAGCAAATTAGGTACTTTTTATGAATACATGAATGCTTGAATGTGTAGTTTACGTTTTGTGTTGTGGGAACTGGATTTTATTGTTCCAACGCCACTGGCTGTTTTGTACTTGTTTGATAATGGTATAGGGATAACAAACAAAATTATAAGTTGAGAGGTTTATGTTGTCATCTTTATAAAACAATTTGTAGTTACAACATTATTACTTCAGATAGAAACAACAGTAATACTCCAGTTTCCAACTTCTTTGGTTTGGTTTATAATGATTTGCCTCTTTTGACAATCTCTCGTTCATTCTTTTTCAGATTATCCATCCAGTGTGTAATTCTTTTTGTAAACTTTTAATTTTTTTGTATGGTATTTCCTTTCTTGGAGAATCTGTGAGAAGAATTTCTTATTATTCCATATAATAACAATGATAATAGAAATGAAATATAATTTTGTTTTATTTATTCTTTAAATTTACATAGTATTTCAATTAGAATATTTCTAATTTTTAAAAAAAAATCATTCAAACTAGATTACATTAGTTTAAAATTGGTTTTGGTTTTAAAAGTTAGTTTTATTTCAGTTTCATATTTTCAATGCATATCGGTCAATCGAAAGAAAAAGCAACCGTCATTAATTCCTCCTCCTTTTCTCTCTTTTACTTCACGATTAAAAGGAATCCACTGTAGTGCAGTAAAACGTCCCTAAAATCTACCGTTCAACGTACGTGATGCCCTCATCTCCTGATAATTCTTCGTTTTCCCTAAGTGCTCTCAAATGCCTTCTCATAAAAGCAGGCCAACAGCACCCTTGCCAATCCTTTCCTCTCCGAGCCTCTCAGCAGATAGCCGGACGATCCACCGTTATAAGTCTTCTCTTGACCGAGAAATCTCCAGCCGTGCTGCGTTTTGCAGAGCACCGGAGCGACGAGTGGCAATGCGCTGCAATGATGACCAGCAATCTTAGTCTCTTGAACTCGTGAAAGTATCATTTTCCTCTTCCCTAATTAGTAGCACACAGCAAGGAAGAAGGGCAGAGAAAGAATTGGAGTCTGGGATTCTCACCGAAAGCATCGACAATATTTCTTGCTTGTTGTTAAGAAATTATTATTAATTGAATAGTTCGAAATGTTTTGGGACCTCTGCCTCTGGCCGGGAGCCTCTGACCTAAGGTTCGAGCCCCGACAGTGACAGGATTTTCGGCAATAGCTCCGTACATAACTGCGTCGAATTCAGCCGCTGCCTGGAGGAGAATTCTAGCGGCCGACTGCTCTGATCGGTAGTTTTCCGTGGATCCTCCGATCAACACCAGGCGAATGCCAGAGCAATACCCTAACAAACGGTCCATGAATCGCTCACGATCTTTCCTTCCTCTTCCCTGACCTGCCCTCACCCCTTACTAACACACTCACACACACACACACACACACACACACACACACTTACATGCACTACTGTATCTCACAGGCCAGGAGACCAGCAATAACTCTTGGATATTGCCCTGGCTGGTGCAGTGCCACGTTGGTGGTAGACCTGGTTGGGAACAAACCGCGCCGACGTAGATCGACGACAGTTCTCGCGAGCCAGTGAGGGAAGTTCACCGCCATCTTCCACAACAAAGCATGCACTACACTCACGGGACTAATAACCATAGCAGTTGACGCGCCGGGAATCAATTGAAATGTATTTATTTCATCGAATTCTATCCGATAGCAATAGCCAGTTGTGCCCCTGCAGTGTCAATGCAATGACGCAGTTTCTCGCTTGTATTTTTTATTTTTTTTCGGCGGCCGATTACTCTCGAGGAAAATGGCCCGTTCAATATGTATTGTGGAAGTGCGCAGGTTCCTGATGCAGAGTGTTGAACTCGCAGCGCGCCTTTCGAAATGTAAAGACGGTCGCGTCATAGAATATTCCGCAGCTTCGGTCGTTGTCAACACTGCCCGCTGGGAGGAGAGTTCAACCTCCTGAAGGCGAACAACGGAGCGAGTGGAGGTGAGGGTTATTGCGGGTTCAAACGACATGAACAAAACGAACCGTGATTAGATAGTTTTGTTTACAAATAAACCCAAATCAATTCACTTCGCGTGCTCTTTGTTATTTACTGAAAATGTACTAGTTTAAATTGTATTACTGGATGTCAACATTCACTCTGTACTCTCGATCTTCTTATTTTAAATCTAAGAACAAATTCTAGATGTTGCAAGTGAATATGAAATTATGCGCGGCTATAAATCTACATGTGTAAATAGAACGTCCATAAAGGCATGGGAGAATACGTTCGAGAAGTAAGTAGTGTATACGTAGTGGATTTTTCTCCTTTCTTTTTCTTATTATATGTATCAACAGGATTCTTAGTTTACGCAGGGTAAACTGCAGGCACTATCTTGATATTTAAGACGGAATATTTTTAATTATTCCTAGTATCGGCAGTGTGAAAAGTTTAAACAGAGACTGCTAATTTCATGTTGAAATCGCAAAAGTGAATCAAACAATTATGCACTGAATGTGAATGCCTCATGTTTTAAAAAATTATGTCAGGAAAAAAGAATGCCCATGCCGGGAACACAAATATAATTAACTGCCAACCTGGTTATACAATTGATTGAAACGTGACACATCAATGATCAAAGAACTGCTCCTGTTACACAGCGTTGACATTTAAATAGAGAACTAGATTTTACAAGTCAAAGCGTTGAATAATAATTGCAGCTCCAGTACAAAGTGTGTATATCACGGAGTTGCATTAAGTTACATGCAGTTTATTAGAGACCTGAAGAAGCAATGAGTTAAGAATAACAATAAATTGCTATTTATTATTATGATTTGCGAATTATTACTTCAATCTTTCGCTTTCGTAAGACAATTCGTGTCATAAAACTTTTCGTATGTTTTATGACAAACTCGTACTAATAAACACGCCCTGTAAAGACGAAAAATCTAGTAGTAGGCGAAACTAACCGGCAAACACGCACGACGATAATAATCTGTTTAATGCTCTACTAACACAAGCACTTGTTTCCGTTCGGATCCACGCGCCCCCTGCTTGCACGCCATTGCCAGGGCGCGCACGCGGCCCGGAAGGGAGTGGGAGGGGGAGTGGGAGGGAGAGGGGAGGGGGAGGCTGCGCACGCGCGTGCTAACAGCGACATCGATTGCCGCGGTGGCGGCGTGGCGTCGCTTCCTTGGCCCTGGCCGATGGCCCTTGTAATCCAGGCCCTGAGCCGCTTAGCCGCCTGGCGCCTGGCGCTCGGCGCGGGGGCGGGCGCGGGCGCGTTGGGGGGGGGGGAGGCGCACGGCCGCCAAGCGCCGCACGCGCTCCTTTGTCTCAGATGCCGGCAGACTGCGCTGTCGACGCACGATACTCCCTAGATACGAGTGCTTGGGGCATTTACTCTAAGAAGGGAGCTCGTTGACAGGTTGGGAAGCGAATGAATATGAGGCAGGGCATTGACATTGCAAGAGACAGTAGTGATGAATCCATTTACAGACGAGATAACTATAAACAAACTCGCTGATAAAATGAGTGCATGGATATAACCTGCAATTATGTCGCCAACAGTGGCCAGACAGTATCTGTCAAAGTAGCCCCTTCCTGTAGTAATCTCTCGATTCAGAGAAAAGCGCATTCCATTGTGCTGCCGATCCTGGCATTTTATATCTAGTTGTCAGGAGAATTACATCTGTAGTATTCTGTTAGTTGAGAACCGTGAATCTATCGCAAACCAGTATTAATATTCACGAGAATCTCCTTAATGTTGCCAATTTTCGTTCAGTTCCTGAATGCTCCCTGACGGGGATAACGAGTGAGGGGATATTAAATGACGCTGGTTGCACTACTCTATATTTAGGGACTCTAACGAGCATAAGGCGCTGTAAGTACCCTTCTAATGAAAATCGCTTCCCTTCGTGTTCCAACGTCAGATGCTACACAGCCGTGACTTTATCACGGATCAATTCAATTCCATGCAGAATCGATCACTGCGTTAAGATTTTGATCTTTTCGTGAATTATTACATAACGATTCTATGTCTCCTTCTCTGCTTGCCTCATAGTTGAGTGTCATTCCTTTTGCAACTTGATCCCCTGTCGGATTACGTCTAAAATAAGAGGGTTGTTATTATGTGGGTGGCGCGCCAGCACTCACGACAGATTGTGATTACGTAGGGCTGGTAAAAACAGCGAAAACACAACCTTCAGTCTTCTTTATTTAAGTAGCAGCAACAATTGCCTCCTTGCATCCTGCCCGGATTTGCAATTCTAAAGGTACCTGGGAATGAATTGCACTCCACATTGATTTGATTTATTGAAATGTACCCTGAATGCTGACTTTCCTTTGTGTTTTCAATAACTTCAACGCCCGATTCCATATCCTCCCATAGCAATCGTTGGAGTTGGCCATGGATCGACAAGTATATTTATAATTTAATTTCAGATTTCGACTCAAATAAACATAATCGTGCCTCTTTCATGGTTTATTGCTATTTCTACTGCATTTGCTTTCACTACGTAACGGTCTTTAGGATCCCATTCTGATTAATATGTGCGCGGTGCTTCAAGCTGGTCGACGGATTATGGGTAGGAAGGGTGCGGTAAGGGGCGGCACGTGCCGGCCAGGGCCCTTTGTTTCAGCTCCGGAGGCCCTCAGGCCAGCAGAGCCTTCGCTCAGGCGCGGATTCGGAGAGCTAGACAGCGTGGTTTGCGTTTCCTTCAATAACATGGACAGTATTGAGTCTGAAGTGGATCAACACTACATCGTTGACGAATCCCATTCACTCCATCGGAAAGTTTTGTCAATAGTAAACATTTTCAAAGCCATTTCTTACGACCTACTCACATGGTTTGTGTAATTTATTTCACATTTCGTCCACCTTTCAGTTTCTATTTCAAGTATTTAATTGTTTGACGAAAAATTTACGGAGAATGTATAGTAATAAAAGTACAAATGTTGAATGTGCTAGTAATAAAAGTCTAATTAACAATTGTTGTTCATGATATTTAACACAAAATTTGTACATTTGATCAAGGTAATATTTTTTATAATATCAACATTAATTTATACTTCAAAGTTAATATAACATTGATTACAAAAGAGGAGGTGCGATCGTTCGATTTTATCAATTCTCTTCCCCTCGGTTTCGTTCGCTTTTATCACCGATGCGGGAAGCCCCTGTCTCAAAACGTACTTCTGAATGCCCTCTAGGAGGAGGTGCGTATAACATTCATTTCCACATGGCTGGCACTTCCACCTGCCCAGCGCCTCCCATTACGAAGTCTGCCTCGAGGCCGAGGACCCGTGTGGCGGAATAGGCCCCGCCTTCCGCGTGAATTTCCGGGTCGCGATGACTGAATGGCGAGCGGCCCCGGCCTTCACCTTGCCTCCGTTGCCTTGCGCCAGTCGCTTTTTTTTTCCTCCCAGGGGCGGCTTCCGTTACTCGGACAGGGAAAAAATGACGGCACCGGAACAAGAAAATTGGACTTAACAATGCGCTGTGGGGCTGGCTTGGGTAGACCGGGTTGGAGAGGCGGGAGTGTTCTGATTCAGTGGTGTTCGAAGGGTTGTGGGTTCGAGTTAGAGCATGAGTATGCTTGAGGTTGGATGATTAATGATTCCGGCCGCGTGAAGCGCTATGGTCATTTGTCCCATACGTGTAGTGCATGTTTTTGTTATTTAAGGTCGCATTAACATCTAGGTCATTAGCGACCTCTATTGTATTTAATGGTATGGTAACTATGAAGATTATAAGATACGATGATGATAATGATGATAGGGGGGTGAAAGTACGTACACAAATACAACCATGCCCGAGGCGTGAATCGAAACCGCGATCCTTCTGTCCGAGATCGCTATGTCACTACTGCCTTCACGATCTCGGCCATCCGGACCGGTAGTGCATGTTTTTGTTGTTGTTTCATTTTTTCTTACTTTTTAGATCACCGAAACAAGATATTTGGATTCAACAATATGACTGACTTGGATAGTCCAGGTTGTAGAAGCAGGAGTGGCCAAATTTTCTCAAGTTTTCTCTCCAAATTATCTAAAATAACAAGTGGAACTTAACTTTTCTAAATTTTAGTTATTTTCCTGTCTTCAAATTCTAATATTCATAAACTCGCTGGGTGAAAATTGTAAGATTCTTGAACCGAAACTAACTTGAAACTCCGCAAGACTGTGACGTGCGATTGTAGATACAATTCCGAATTATAGAGTCTCAGCATTTCGAAGTTGTAGAGAAAACACTGGCAAGATAGCCTGAAGAAATATTAAGGAAAGAAAGGAAGACTAGAAGAAACAAAACTTCAATACAGCCAATAGAGGACGTTTGAATTCACAGCAGGAAAGAGACTTCACGGCGACGCGGTGTGTATTCTTTGACAACTTCTTCATTCTTCTGTTTAATCCTTCCAATTTTGTCTCTCCTTGACGTTTGTTTTTTTGGTTACGGTTGCAAACTCATGCGCTGGACACGAACAGATGCAGCTTGGGGATGGTGGTAGGGGCCAAGTGCTTTACGTGAGCATAAAGTCACTCTCGATGATTTACAACCTACTGGATAAATAAACCCGCAACAACTCGCAGAATCGCTGTGTCCGCTTGAAATAATGTTCAGATGGAACACGACAGCCATAAAGAACCCTCAATCATATTGGACAGGATCTAAAGCTAATCGTTGCCCCCGCGTGCGGGCAGGCATGAAATTAAATGATATTAAATGACTGAAATAACATGCTACTGAGCGAAAGGGGTAATCTTCGTTTATGTCATGTGCTTAGGCGTGTTGTACGTTTTATAGTGCAGAAATAACCCTTTCTAATTACAAAGAGAGAATGAAAAGTCATTAACAAAAATATTATTCATTAGGTATGTGAATAATATTTATCAAATGCATTATTTTCGTGAGTTGAAGTCTCTCACAGCAGTTTGATGTCTCTTACAGAGAAGTTGAATAGTGCTGCAGGCATAGGATGATTTTTTTTAGCTGAAGTAACTTGATTAAATAATAATTGTTAAGAGAGCTTAATTTTTACATAAGAAACTGCAGGCATATCTTCTATTATTTAGAAATTGATATACCTCTTCACTTCTGATAAAGCTGTGTGATGTTAAAAGAAAACGGATTGGTCCCCTAAGAAAACAACCGTAGAAACAGGCGATGGACGAATTCCAATCCTTCCTTGAAGCTATTTAACGTCATTATCTCGGTATGTGCTATTTTTGAGACATCATCAATTCACGTAATTTCATTTTATAAAGTAATTTCATTTTAATTAGTATAAAATAATACATTTTTATCCGAATTGATAAATAAGAAGGGGAATCCAAAGTATTCCTTGAAATGGGCATTGTATTTAGTAGAAAATAATACATTTTGTATCCTAATTGATAAATAAGAAGGGGAATCCAAAGTATTCCTTGAAATGGGCATTGTAATTAGTAGTAAATAATACATTTTGTATCCTAATTGATAAATAATAAGGGGAATCTAAAGTATTCCGCGAAATGGGCATTGTATTTCGAAATGAATCCGCGAAATGGCTGCAACCGCAGAGTGGCTTATGAGCGCGGACGACGGCGGAGCAGCGGCCCGCGTCACGCTTTCTCCTTCGGCGGGGAGGCGGTCTCCGAGCGCCGCGGCGCAGCTTTCGAGTGTCAAAGCGCCGCTTTCCGTGCAATTCCCCCGTGGCCAATGGCGCACTTTTCGGCGAGTGGCTTCGTGCCGAGGCGCATTTTCCTTTCGTTCCGGTTTGGCGAGCGAGCCCTGCGAGAGGGACATGGGCGGCGCGGGAATGGCGGCGGCCGGTCGTCGAGGAAGACGGGTGGTGAGTGGCGGCTGCGTTTTGGAGTGGGAAGGAAAGAGACATGTTTAAGAGTGAGGGATGGGGTTGGGAATTGCGCCGCCCAGTGGCAGTGCCAGCCTGGCTTTCGGTGGTTGTGAATCTGTCAACGCAGCATTATTCCCACTGCCTACTCCGTTGAGGTTAACAATGCAGCGGAGTCAAATTTACAACCGCAAACCAGACTAGTCCTGTACGCCAATCTTAAATGGCACTGATAGTACAGTACACCTTGTTATCGTACATATTACTTGTTGATAGGCTTGTGCACACTTAATAAGTTTGTATTTGTGCACAATAGCAGCCGGTGTCGGGTGAATTAGGACTGAGCGAAATTGTATCCTTCCTCCGATTTCCTGCTGTGTTTAATGATCACAATTGCCCCTCCCCCCCAACCAGATAGGTCTCAACAATTTCAGAATCAAACCTTATCCCTGTAAAGAAGAGGAGTCTTTCACAATCGAACCCTACCCTAGTCTCAGCAATGTTGAACAACATCTGATTCAACCCCGTGTGTGGTGTCAGACGCCGTACGATCGGACCTTCACCAGGTGGTCGACTGTGTTGCAAGGTATTGGACGTGATGGGTCGGGGTTTTTCTCTATTGGATAGTGTCCAACGTCCCCGAAATACGTGTGATACGGTGGAGTACAATTTGTGAGGAATAGGGCGATGTGACCGTTGGGAGTACCAAGGTTGGACTGCGCTGTGTTAGCAGACGCAGGTGGAGAAGACGGGGCAGAGATTAGGTCTCGGGCAAGTGTAACAGGCCCGCGCTCATCGCAGCACGTAATGTAGTTTTAACGACGTCGATATGCGCGTCGGCTTATAGTCTCTGACGGAGCTGACTGTCGTTAACATTGACCACATGTCGCTACTCTAGGTAATGGTAATGTTGGTACCTTCTCTAGCGAAGAATCAATTTGCCGACATTACTTCGGATTTGAATGAAATATAACATTATTGTTAAAAAAAGAGCTAGAAAATATGTAGTACTCTCTTTTGGTGTTCTGGATTAGTTGTCTAATAAGATCTCGAATTTGTTTCTTACGAACACTATTAATAATACAATTGCACTGCAAAAACATTTTTCATGGCACTATCAGTTTGTGGATAATGATAGACCGAGAAATGCTGAAGATAATTACATGAAGCACCTGAATGCATTCATCCATTTTGTATACCGGTTTCGAGCCATGTAGAAAATTATTACATCTTCCCTTTTGCTTCTGTATTATAAATTTATTTCTTACGTACGTTTCATGTTTTCAAACGTTTATTTTTGGACACGTCCAGTGATTTATTAGATTGCTTTCAAAGGTAATAATAGATTGTTCTTTCGATGTAACATTGAATCATCGATTACATGCGCAACGAGAACCTGTGTGGTTCAAAAAGTGAAACTAATTCAGAAATTAGAATCTCGATACCTTCATAGTGAAGTAGAAACGGAAAAAATTGTATAATTCGAATATACTACTCATCAAGGTTCTAGTCATTGAACATTAATATCACAGGAGAGGAGAACTAAAGATAATTTTTTTAAATTTATTTATTTTAGCTTGGCCTTTGGACCTCAGCAGTCGCATAAGCGATGTAAATTAATATGATTTATACACAACAATCTTGAAACCTTACAAACAGAAATTTAGTGTTAGATATACTACAATACAGTGCTTACATATAGTAGTTAATAATGAGAAAAGACTCATCGGTTTATGTCAATGGGGAATCGAAAAACTCTCTCGGTAACTTTCTTTTTAACCTTTTTGCGGTGAGGATTTTGCTTACCTATGTGAAAGTGAATGGCTGAAGGGATCTTTAATGTTTTGGACTAGAATTTTACGGATGTAAAGAGAAATGAAGAAAGGTTTTCGAATATGCCAGGAGACCGCTCGTTAGCTTAGTGCATCTGCCGGCTGGCACTGCGGGCCCCGTTATCAGGACGGGGAAACCCGCAAGCTCAGCGTAGGCTGAAGTTCCCGTGGGGAGGAACAACCTACCTCCCAAGATATAACACGCACTACACTTTGTTGATTAATACTGTCGGTAGTCCAAATTCACCCAACCAGTCGCTTGAATTTCCGCTGTTTTGAATCTAGAGTTGGCTTTCAACGGGCATCGAGCGGGTTTCCACGTGGAATTCCGAGGCACTCGCGAACGCGAGGCGTCGGCGCGTGACTCATCGGCGGTTGACCGAACGTCCGCAGCCGCCCTCCCGTCCTCCCTCCCACCCTTGATCGGCGCGGCGCAACGCGGAGCGGGAGGAGACGGCGGCGGGAAATTGCCGGTCGCGCGAGGCGCGGAGGGCCGGAGGCGGGGAGGGCGGAGGCCCAGCAGTCCGCTGCCGTCAGCAGCGCTCCTCCGACCAAGAAATTGCTGCTGCCGCGCCACCTTCTGCTCGTCTCCGCTCTCGTGCCGCCCCGCCCCACTGCACCTCTCCCCGCTCCGCCCCGCCCTGCTTTGCCTCACCTCGC
>BOPP01000033.1:6290874-6324133 GCA_017312745.1 Gryllus bimaculatus | reverse complement strand
CGGCGCCACCCCCGCGCTGTGTGTACATTTTCAGTGCGCCCCGCACCCCGCGCCGAGCCCGCCGCGCACCGCCGCACTCCCTGCCTCGTGGCCCGAGCCGTGGCTTTTCCCCGCTTTCGCTCGGTGTCCCCGCTCCGTGCGTCTACCATGAGTTCCCGTCTCTCACGGGGTCTTCCCATTCTACAGAGTGGGTGGATACTATCGGAGAGTGGGTGGGTGGATACTATCGGAGAGTGGGTGGGTGGATACTATCGGAGAGTGGGTGGATACTATCGGAGAGTGGGTGGATACTATCGGAGAGTGGGTGGATACTATCGGAGAGTGCGTGGATACTATCGGAGAGTGCGTGGATACCTCCTTAGTCTATGACGCAGTATTCTTCTCTCGAGCTTCGACTCTAGTCCGTCGTTTTGACCCGTCCACACGTGATGTGCGCGCCTCCTCATCCTGCCTCCGTATTGAGTCCCCTCCTCGCTGTGCGTATCTCGTCACGCATCGAGTACCGGCGGCACTCCTGTCCCGCCCATCACGTTAACTCCTTCACTGCGTCCATCGCCCGCGTAATTTCCCCGACCCCGCACAGTATCTCCCTCCTTCAATAACGTTCTCGTCCTTAGGTTCTCTCCCCGTCTCTCCCTTGCGTTCCCGCCCTCAGATCAGTTGCCCCTCCTCCATGTTCATTCGTTTCATGCCTCCCCATTCCTGTCTTCGTGAGGGCTTCGCAGTGCCTTAAACGTTACTCCTTTTCAAACTCTACTTGCGGTCCGTTTTTGGTTTCGTCATTATTTCAACCCTTTCCACCGCCTGTTACGTTTCCTTGGCTGCACTTTCACAACATATTTGTATTGCTTTGTTTCTTCGGTCTGATCAATATTTTCTTCAAATTTTTAAAACATTTCTGTGCTTAAATATGCGCGCGACGAAACAGATACCTGCAAATCTCATTCAACCATTAATATCGCGTTTCAAATGTTTACCGAATTAGGATGGATATTAAGTAACATTACTTTTAAGCGATATCGGGGCTCTATTGTTTCTCCACTTAATCCAATGTCATTCAAATTGTTCCCCATCGTAGTCCTGGTGACTGACAACAATATCGATTTAAGCCATTATGTTTGTCATACCACACACCAAGTGTCATTCCCCTGTCATTTCCATCGAATAACATGACCTGCTCCCCGGGCTGTCGTCTCTTTGTTCCCGCACCGCGCCATTCCAACAGTGCGTCGCTCTTTCTCACCCACTTTCCCCCTCACGCACAGCCTCTCCCCTCCCCCTCCCCCCCCCTTTGGGGCACCCCCGCGGTGCAAACGTGCTGCCCTCTGCGTCACACGCGGCGACCTCCCGCCCGCTGTCAAGGTCGCCGCTCGCGGGGGCGAGAACAAAGGAAGGAAAGGCGAATCGGGAGATTGCGCTAGTTGGCATTCACGCGCGCGTGGCACATGCCAAGTTGCCTCAGAAATTTGGCGTAAATGTAGTTTTAAAGCGCTTTTTTTAAAGAAATCAGACGCTAGGTATTATATGACTGGAGTGAACCAAGCACTACAAGAAAGATGCGAGGATAACAGCAATTACTATTTCAGAATACGTATGACTGCTGATGCAATTTCTATTGATAATTCCATTATTTGTCACTTCTAAAGGATACACCTATCTACTAAAGCAGCTAATGTGTTATCCTTCATCTAATAAAGTTAGGAGTGTTAATTCACTTTTGATGTATTAATGTTGACTTTTAAATGATCGTAAATGGTCCTTATCTTCCGTTTACAGAAAAGTTAGTTTCGAATCGTCTCTCTTGGAATCACGCATATGATATTGGTTGAATAAAAAAGAAGAGTTACTGAGTTACATTGGACTTCAAAGACGCTGTGTGCATGATACAAGGGATCAGGAAGTACACATGATGTAAGATGTGCCAGGAAATCATTAAATTGACGGTTGCCATTACTTTTGCTAATTACCTATTTCGCTGAAAACATGAAATAAAATGAGCCGTTCGAGGTAGTTGTTACCTATTGTTAATAGAAATTCTTGCGCAATGTTGCGGAAGGTAGCTCATGTGCAACAAAGAATGTCTCTAATGAAGAAAGAAGGGGAGATTGATGACAAAGAAGCTGGAAAGAAGGTAACGTAACCAGGAATTACACGTAATTAGTGAGAGTAAGAAAATGCTCGTGAGGGGAAAATTGATAGTGAGGGAAGGGTAGCGTTAGAATGCGATAGTGAATGTTAGTAAGTTAGTAAGTTAAAGTGAGTAAGTTAATGAATGAAATTGAATGGGTTGAATGAACGAGTTCCCGAGCGAGAGTGATAGTGATAGTGATGATAAGTGATGGTGAAGGTGTGTGAGTGAGCGAGGAAGTGCCCGAACGGCAGTTGATGATCAGTGATATTCCTGGGATCGTTTAAACATGCGGTGAAGAGAAGCAAATCCTGGGGAGTAAGCAAAGCAAAGGCAGGTGATACACTGTAAAAGATGTGTGACAAATATCTATCCGACCGAATGGATAGTATTATAAACATTCTAATTGCTCATACTCTGCAATTAAAACTTTGGTTGAAATAATACCCCACGTATATTTCCCGGACGCCTTATTTCGAAATATATTTGAAAACTTTGAAGTTTCAGAGTACATTTTATCAAAAAAATTTTATCAAAGAATTTTTTGTGTAAAATAAGAGCGACTACAATGTTGTATTTTCTTTTATAAAATACCTTTGAGAAAGGTCTTTTACAGTGTAATACCCGGCTTCGCTTTGCTTGCTCTCTGGCATTTGCTTCTCTTCACCACTCCCATTGCACTCGCTCGCGATAAAATCACGGATCATCAACTATCTCTCGCTCACTCCTTGGCCGAAGCCAGGCCACTCGGAAGGGGGGTGGCGGGGGGCTGGAGGTTCGTCGCCCGGGGAAGGCGGCGGATGACGCAGAGGGGGCGCGGCGTTGCGCAACGCGACGCAAGGGACGCGATCGCACGGGCGGGCGGACGGACCCCACACACACGGCGCTTCTTACGACAGACAGTCCAACGCTGATACTTCAAACTCCCTGAGAGAATTGACAGTTGGTATCTCCGTAGAGGTGGTTCGTGGTGCAGTACCTTGTTGCAATTACGTATGACAATCAAAACTGACGTAATTTCCAAAACCAAGAGTGGATTGAGATAATATTGAAGGGGGTGCGTTACCGTTTGTTTTCATTGTGAATGGACTGGCAAAGGTGGCTCAGGACATCACGTGATGTCACTGCAGTGCCTCTGGCCGGGAGGTTCCAGGGTTTGAGTCTCAACGGTGGCAGGATTTTCGACGCAAGCTGCATAGCTAGATCGAATTCAGCCGCAGGAAGGAGAAGAAGCGGTTGGCTGCTCTGATCGGTATTTTTCCGTGGTTTCTCCGATCAACACTTCGCGAATGCTGGAGCAGTATCCTAACAAATGGGTCAAGGACCGCTCGCGAATTTTCATTCCCTTTCCGTGTCCCATCGTCATCCTTTACTTACACACACGTACACTGGCATACAGTACACTGTCACACATGCCGGGAGACCAGTTAGGAGCTTAGAGCTTGTCCCGGTTGGGGCGGTGCCCCCCTGTTGGGAGAAATCCCGCAAGCAGACGTATGTCGGCGCTAGATCTCGTCATTCAGCAGGGGAGAATCACCACCACCACCACCACCACCACCACCACCACCACCACCACCCGAGGGAAAAAAACATGCACTACACGTTCGGGACTAATGACCTTGACGCTCCCACTATCACTAATCAATAAATCATTAATCAAGCAATCGGTAATTAAGCAATCGGTGATTAAGCAATCGGTGATTAAGCAATCGGTGATTAAGCAATCGGTGATTAAGCAATCGGTAATCAAGCAATCGGTAATCAAGCAATCGGTAATCAAGCAATCGGTAATCAAGCAATCGGTAATCAATCACTAACCAATCAATTACTAATCAATCAATCAATCATTGTGAATGGTGCTGGTCGCGTGGGCGTGGGCGTGGCGTGGCCCACTGTAGGCGGCGAACGGCGGCGCAGACGAGCCGGCGCCGCGGCGCGGAGGGCAACTTGCGCCACGATGGGCGTCGCACGGCTTCCCAGAGGCCGTTCCTCCCTCGGTCGATGGGGCCTGCGAGGCTTCCCCGAAATTTCGTGCTCGCACTTGGCCCTCCGCCTCCCCGAACTCCCTCCACTCGGCGGCGGGGAGTTGTACCTTGCCTGCCCCGCCTTGCGAGGGCCCTAACCCGGTTTCCCTTGCTCGTACTCGGACTTCACTTAGTATTAGGCCTATTTTCCTCTTCTTAGGTCAGCCTTGAACTAGTGTGTAATCGTTATGTTAATCTTCGGCATTCTAGTCGTTATTCTAGTTCCCGTCACAGTCATTCTCGCTCATTCTAGTTCGTCAGATTCATCATCCTGTTCTTCGCACGTTCCGTCACTATCTTGTTCTAGTCCTAATTTAAAATTGGAGTCGGTTATCTCTTTTGTGTAGAACACTGTTAAGTGGAATTATGCATCTGTGAAACTCTCTATTCACTGGTTAAAAATCATGATAACTTAATTTCTTCCAAAATTGTATATCTTTTAATTTCATTTGTTTGTTACCTAATTATAATATGTTTACATTAGCAGTACTCGTATATTTCTTAATTAAAAATACTGCCATTGAGTCGATGAAAAAATGAAATTTAAGAAGATATGAACCATCGAAACGTTTTGAATACATTCCAATCAATTCACGGAGTATCTACTTCATTATATTCGATTCACAGAGTATCTATTTCGTATCGTATATTCGTTCCAGCTCAGAACCTGGGCTGTGTCACCAGTCTGCCGAGAGTTAATCCAGGGTGCGAATGACAATGAGCCCGGAAGCCCGGGTGCTCCCACTCACCTATTGTGTCGCTTGGCTGTAATAGAGCACTGCGGCTGAGTCGCTGCTAGTGAGGTCGTTTAGGAGCGCTGCACGTCTTCAGCGCTTACATGAGGGCCGTGATCCTCCCTGCGGCATCTCGTACTTCCTAACAGCTGACTTGTCGTGAGTTAGCCTCTGCTTAGATTTAAACTCGAGTTTCGGAGTACGGAGTACGCCTGGGAAGTTATAATCCCACGAAGATGTCTGAGAATACAGCTTCCATAAATAATGCTTGTATGTAAAAGGACATTTCATTAGAGATGGACTTGGAAACTAGCATTATCTCAACTTTTTTCTCAACTAAAAGCTGTTGTTAACTTTCGCTTTTGCGTTCATAGTCGCTGGTTGCTGTAGGACGCTTAACAGGGTCGCTATCGCATATTTCCCAACTTTTGCAACACCGCTCCCCTTTGACATTAAATCTCGGCACACACACGCGCGCGCATCGCCCAATACTGGTACGTGCCGGGATCAATAGAATGGGGAGCGATACGATGCTGGGGCACGTCGCGACACGTTGTGCAGAATAAATTCTATTGCGTATTCTACTGTATGCCTCCATATTGGTAACGTATAAATATTCTGTGGACACAGCAGGCTACGTATTTTTAGATTCGTCACGTCTGTATGAGGAGGCACCCTTTTGAAGATTGCTTACCGGTGGGACAAAGAGATCCTCTACAATAAAACCCCTACATTGTTTTCAAGCCGGCCTCCGTGTCTGGACTGGCCAGGGTGGCCCAGGTTATCAATAGTGATGCCATTGCAGTGCCTCTGATAGGGAGGCCCGAGGGTTCGAGTCCCGACTGAGGCAGGATTTTCGACTCTATTTACAAAGCGAGGTTGAATTCAGTAGCTGTTTAGAGGAGAATTCTAACAGCCAGCTGGTCTGATCGGTAGTTTCCCGTGATTTCTTCAATCAACACGAGGCAAATGCCGGAGCAGTACACTAACAAACGGACCACCGACCTCGCGCCATATTCCTCCCCCCCCCCACGTTCTATTCTCGCCCCTTACGTCCACACACACACTGACATGCACTGTACTACCACATTTGACGGGAGACCAGTCGGAGTGGTGGGAGTTACCTGGTGAGGGAAATTAGGGTTCTTGCAATCCAGTGGGGGAAGATCACCGCCGTCACGCGCAATGAAACATACACTACATTTACGGGTCTAATGGCTTTAGATTACCCGTGCCCCCAATGACTCGCCCGGAATCACTAATAAATCCGAGACCCGTAGCCAAACTCCTTTTCTCTCCCTTTTCCTCACTTCTTCCCACTCTCTTTCCCGCACTCCCTTTGCTATGTGCCCCTTCCCACACCCGATCCCACTCGTTTCCATTAACTGCAATCGCTATCTCAGGAAAGAGGAGGATGAACAACAGGCGGAGATAATTACATTTTATCCGCTGAAAGATTAGAGCGGTCATATCTGTTGTGCCAAATCCATGCTATTAAATTGCTTTCTATGTTTTTACTAATAGATATTGCGAAGAAAATACGTTATACTTCTTGAATTGGATTTACAATTTCAAAAATAGTCTAAATTTTGCCTTTAGATCATTTCTTATTCCCATTCAGTGCAACTGAAAGAATCCTCTAAATACCTAGACTAAAGGTGCCTATATTTCTACATTTTTTACAATATTTTAATAGCTATTTTTAATGCTATAATATTAACCTTTCTAAACCCTGTCTTTAGGTGGTCTTCTGATGCTAGTTATTTTCAGGCATACATTCAACATAGTGCGTGAGACATTCTGCCTCCAAAATATGTCATCCGCCTTAAAACGAGGCCATTTTGCAATTTCTTACGCGGTTGCTGTTGTACTTTTCCACAGTTCCATTTCTTTTGTTCCGCACGTAATCCACTCGCGACATGCAACTGCAGTTGCTGCAGCGGTCGCAGAAGAAACCACACGTCGCGTCCTTTGGGTGGCGTGTGAGAGCGACCCGCGCGTGCACTTGGACGGAGGCGACGTTGCCCGCACCCGGCGCGTGGCAGCGACAGGACGGCAAAACGTGAACGAATAGGAGTGCGACACCATCTGCAATGTACGTTGCCGGAACGCGTTCGCGCTGCAGCCGTCGCGCGGTGTCAATCACCGTGCGCCGCACAGTGGGCCGAAACGACGTCGAAAGCGCTCATAATAAGTTCTGTGATTTCCAGGGTAACATCAATGTAAGCAAATTTTAACGCGTCTTATCACTATTATTAAATAATACCGTGCAATTTGAGTACATGTATCTTATTTTATTAATCATTATTACATTATTTTTAGTTTGTTTACACGTATACTTATTTTCATAATACCAGGAAGTATTAGAGTGTACTACCTTAATTCAAAGTTTATCTTTTAATTTAAAATACTCTAAATTAATTGTGAAATGACATTTTTAAAAACTTCTAAATCCCTTTCTGTGGGGCCCTCTGCCTTAATTTATTTACAAAATTTATGAATGAATTTCTTAAAAGATATTTTCCTTTTCTATCTTTATTACGAGAGATGGAAATTGTCCTCATTTAAAAGTAGATTACAAATGAGCTGTTCAATCTAAATTCATGTACATATATCTGATTATACGTACGTCGTATGTTTCTTCTCCCTCCTTTTCAGAAATTCAAATTTAGATTTTTAATATATATATATATATATATATATATATATATATATATATAAATTATTAAGAAGAAGAAGAATTGAATTACTTTAATAAGAAATTTACACTTAGGGACAAGGGAACCATTAACTAAATTATAGCTAACTTCTTTAATAACATTTTATTATTTTAGTGCACATTTTTATTTAATGCACTTCTGTGTGTATTGGTTTGTGTGTATTAGGGCCAGTGCGCGGCGCGCGTGTCGTTTGCCCTAGCGTGGGGGGGAGGGGGGAAGCGTGCGGCCCGTGTGTCGGCGCGTGAGTCGGCGCTGACAATTAGTCGCGGACCGAAATAATTGGCAATTTGAGGGCGGTGGACGCCCGGATGGCCCTCGCTTCCCGGAACAGGGCTTTTCGGAGAACGTCGCCGTCGCTGCCATTTCTCCCCTCCCAGCCAAGCGAACGACACGCATTTCTTGTGCATTGGACGACGAACGTGTGCTCTTTGACTTCTCACCGCATCTACATACACTTCGATTTAATCATAGAGTCCATTGACGTTTAATCTGCTGTCACGGTGTTATCCAATGCGGAGCTTAAAAGTCATGTCGTTTAAGGTCCTGATTGGATCTCACCGTAACAGCTGATTAATCGTCTACGGACTCTGTGTTTAAATCGAAGTATCACGGTACTGCATCGTGCACCCTCTATGTTTTGGCATGTCATTTTTTATTCATGTCGTTTTTATAAAAAAAAAGTTTATTTATTCATTGGCGCGAAAAGGGTTCCTAATTTCTCCATTTCTTGTTTCACTTTTGCATATCTTGTTCATTTTGTTAATATTCTCGCATCATTAATGGCTCCTCTCGGTCAAAAATGTTAATTTTTTGCGCTAGTATGGCTTTCCACCACTCCCGCTTTGCAGCTCTCCCGCTTTGCAGCTCTCTCGCTTTCCAGCTCTCCCGCTTTGCAGCTCTCCCGCTTTGCAGCTCTCCCGCTTTCCAGCTCTCCCCCTTTCCAGCTCTCTCGCTTTCCAGCTCTCTCGCTTTCCAGCTCTCTCGCTTTCCAGCTCTCTCGCTTTCCAGCTCTCCCCCTTTCCAGCTCTCCCGCTTTCCAGCTCTCTCGCTTTCCAGCTCTCCCCCTTTCCAGCTCTCCCGCTTTCCAGCTCTCCCCCTTTCCAGCTCTCCCCCTTTCCAGCTCTCTCGCTTTCCAGCTCTCCCGCTTTCCCGCCCTCCAGCTCTCTCGCCCACTCTTCGTCCTTCCCGTTCGGTCTCCCATGCGTTCTCCGACGCACTCTACCCTGCCCTTCCCGCGCCCGGCCGGAAGGGGGAGGGGGGACCGGAAGGGCGAGGGAAGGCGGCGGAAGCGGCTGGCGCGCGTGCGGAGATCGCGGGCCGATCCTCGGCGCTCGGCGGCGCCCGCTTCCGGGCCGCGCGTAAACAGGGGTTGCGGATATTTGGCGGACGGCGAAATGACAGCGCAGGCGCGCGTGCGTGCAGAACGCCGGGGTCAAAGATCGCATGCACGTCCATTCAGGAGTGTCTGGACGTTTGGTGGTTCGTGATGTGGGAATGGCGGGGGGAAAATGTATTGACGCGGGGACGAGTTTGGCAGAAAACGTTGGTTTCAAAACGATGGAGCACGCAGTAAAATAGAAGTTTGTCTCTAATATTTTTTATCTGTTACTCTTTGTGCGAAGTATTGGTA
The DNA here is from genome assembly GCA_017312745.1 of Gryllus bimaculatus. Lineage (NCBI taxonomy): Eukaryota > Metazoa > Arthropoda > Insecta > Orthoptera > Gryllidae > Gryllus > Gryllus bimaculatus. The sequence continues at coordinate 6,314,897 of BOPP01000033.1, read as the reverse complement.
TGAAGGCTAAATAGGAACGAATGGAAATCCAGGCGTGTGTGATGCTAATGTGAAGCATATGTAATGAAGCAATTATATCAACTTCATTACAACGGGAGAAAGTTTGGGAGTAACCTGAATTCATATTGATGGTAATGTGTCAGCGGAAAACTTTTGTGTCTTAATGTCATATTGTTATCCCACTTAAGAAGGTTCAACGGCATTTGGACAGTTGGTGTAAAGAAATGAATGAAAGGAATGCAAAAATACTGCAAGGATAATACTGAATTCTATAATTATTTAGGGTTCTTTTGTCTTTCTTTTTTATCATTTCACGCTCTGCCGATTTACTCTTCTGTTGTAATAAGAAAGAAAAGAATAATATTTTCTTCAAAACTGTTTTGTATGTTTTATGTCGACGACAACAATTTATAATCATTAAAAACATTCCGGATAGCCTTTGAATGAAATCTAAGGTGTTGAATAATAATTTTTACTTTCATTACGTAGTGATCCGAATCAATATTCCGATTCTTCGGTTTTCATAATATCGACGCATACATTGTTCTGTGGTAACAAATATTGTATCGAATTCATAGACAAAATCCTCTCCTACCGTGAATCAGTTCATGGTATACCGAAAATCTTCACAGCAATATCGACGCCAAACATTGTATTAAATTATCCTGAGTTATCCCGAAAATCTCTTCTACGGCAATTATTGTGACGAATGAACCCTCGGAATACCTCCCCTTAGCCACAACCACACTTCAGGAGGCCTGAGAGGCGCCGCAAATGTTGAGGAGGAGCCCTGCATCGCGTGCGAAGACCTGCGAGTGACTCAACGCAGCCGCGGGCGCGCCTTATTAAGCGCGGCGTGCCCAGCGAGCGGAGCGTCGCGACGCCGCACGACGCCGCGCGGGCGAGTGGGGCTTCGGCGTCGCGGCGCCTTGACCTGATTCGCGGACGCAGCAACGGGGCTCCCAGTCGAGCGTCCAAATTGCCGTGCGTTCGCCCTGCTTTACGGGCTCGGCTCGCGTAGTTTGGAGTCCGTCGGAGCAACGCCGACGTTCTCTTCCGCAGCGACTCTGTTTTTCTGTCGCTACAATCTTATGGGGGAGTTCATTCCTGATGTGACTGTCCTCTGCGAAGAATAAATCTAATTTTCACGGCTGGAAGTTCTTCGTGATTCTTGTGGCACGAAGCCAAAAGCGTTGCGTTTGCTGGTGTCGTATTTTCGAACTCGTTGGGTTGGTTAATGTTTTTAAGGAGGTTTACTTTTGGAATTTCTAATTTTAATTAAATGGCATTTCCGTAATTGAACAATGTCATGAGTGCCAAGAGGATTTTCTTCTTTGCTTGTGTTTGCATCTCGTTAAGCAGGGATTTATAAAAACTGAAGACTGCCGTTGTTGAGAAAAACGACGCTCAGTTACAACACTATTGACATTCTAGAATATCCGTAATTTGTGAGATATTAAATGGAATGGAAGCTACATCAGGATACTAGGTAGACCAATCGGGAGCTTAGAGTATTCAGTGTCTATCGAGAAGGGTAAAACCCCACAAACCGATGTGTAGGTCGAGGCCCTATCTCATGTTCCAGAGGGGCGGGTACCCGCCACTTCCCGGCATATACTCGCGAACACCGGGGCTTCACTTACTGGACTGTTGGAGATGACGAACCAAAACACACAGTAATCAATCAATCGATCAATAGTATGAATTTGGGATGCATTCTACTACATATGATAAAGAAACAAATTGTGCGCAAAAAGCGAACAGAGCGCTGGCGCCAGGTGTAGTAAACGCGTTGATAGTGCCTCAGGCATCGAGCCGCCATTGCCCCATTGCCCTTGACCTGGCCTTACCGGAGTCCTCCGCCGGCCTCGACCCCGCTCCCCTTCGCCCAAGGCGCCAGCGCCAGCACTGCGCCCCGGCCGAGGTGGCTAACGACATCAACTGACGTCACTCCGGAGTCCGTCGATGGGAGATCCTAGGGTTCGAGGGCTGACGGTGACGGGAATTTCGACACTCGCTAGACAGCTAGGTCCAATTCATCCGCTGTGTGGATTCTAAGGGCCAGCTGCTCTGAGGGGTGGTGTTTCCGGTCAACACCCCGCGAATGCCGGAGCAGTACCCTCGCAAACGGGTCACTCACGGGCGCGATATTTCCTACCTCGTCCTTTTCCTAAACTCGCCCCCATATTTACACTTAAACTAACATGCACCACACATGCCGGGAGATCGGCCAGGAGCTTAAAGCTTGTCCCGGCGGGGGCGGTGCCCCGCTGGTGGGAGATACCTGGTTCGGGAGCCCTGAAGTGTAATTCACCGCCAGTCGCTATCCAGCGAAGGAAGATCACTGCTACCTACTGCGAATAATAAAACCTGTGCTACACTTACAGGAGTAATGACCTTAGCAGTTGATACGTCCGGAAACTCCAATCAATCAATCAATCAATCAATCGAGAACGACACCGCTGGATTCTGCAGGGCTCTACCAGGCAATGTCCGCAAATACAGGGAGGAGCGCGTCCCTTTAGAGTGTCGGACCTGTTGTTTTCATATCCAGTTGTAAGAAGAGTTCTAATTGTGTGTTGGGACTCATCGATCTATCCCATACCAATAGTAATTGTCTGCAACATACCTTAAATAATTATCATTTCTCATTCACATCTACATGCCGCCTAGATGAGCTATCGGGGGAGAGGATATAAAAAGGCAGCAGCTGTGCAGATTAAGCAATTCTGTGCAATTGCACTGAATAAAGGGACTCCGCTGCAATAGTGTTAATACTCAGGTGTGCATTACAGACGGTTAATGGCTATTGTCGAATGTTGAGGGAATCATTAAACATAGCATAGATAAGAATTAAGTTATACCAATATAAATTTAATGTCAACAAGCAGTTGCATTTATTAAAATGCAAAATATTAAACTAAACTTAGATCCATTTTTGTTAAAATAGTTTTTGTTTAATACGTTTCACTAAATTAAGTAATCTTTCTGCTTCGGGAAGAAAAAGTAAATCAACTGTATGGCGAACGATGTAATTCACTCTCATATTATTGTGTGGATTTTACTTTGATCTATTTTCCATATGAGAATTTTTACTTTTTAAGTTCGCATTCTATTGGGGCACGAGTAGAAATTCCTCGTTTGTGTCGTACATTGTACCATTCATAAAACAGACCGTTGTGAGGCTAATGACCATCTAGCAGACACAGATACTTTCTCCTTCTGGACACCCTTCTCCTCGTGCTACAGCAGTTGGAGAGCCTTTTCCTGTGCACAAGAAATCTTCCGACGGCTCTGAGCATTGCCCTTCCATTAAAACTCTTTCCATCGTTACTTCCAGTGCACGTAGCAGTTCCAACTGCTACTTACTCGCTCGCCACGTTCCCGCCGAGCTCTTTCTTTCGCCTTCTCTTCCACTGTCGGAATAATGAAACTACAATCATCGCCATATCTGTAACCTCCGCTTCACACAATACAGTCGCCGCTCCCATCGTCGCCATTATCACCTCCACCGTACGAATAATGGTAGTGCTCATCACCATTCCCGCAACCAGTGCTTTAGTCTGCGCTGCCACCGCCTCCGCGGTGTTCCCGAGCCTGCGCCTGCTCGAACGACGCGCCGTGAATATCGCTTTCTTCTGCGAGATGCGTAATCGTCGTTAACGAGAGTCTGGCGGCGGTGGCGGCGGCGGCGGTTGTGATGGCAACGGTGGTGGAGAGGGGGACGGATCATCTCCGGAAGCGATGGTGGCGCCGTGAGTGGGAAGGAAGGATGTAGACGGAGACAGGTAACGGAGGCAGAGGAAGGAGCAGGATTGGCGGGGCGGATGGTAGGGGGGAGGGACATCGAAACGAAGATGGGATAAAAAGGATTGGAAGAATGATGTGACGGGGCGAGTTAAGACAGCGGAAGGAGTGAAAAGGTGAAGAAGGCTGGGGTGATGGACGCCGCAGTGGCAGCGGGTCGATCTCTAATATGTGTTGGCGTAGAGACAGAAGTCTGGGGCCCGGGAAGCGAGGCGGCGCGGCGGTGGTGATAGAAGATAGTAATATTGACGAATACTTTCAATGGGTGGAAACGGCAGACGGCAAATTGCAGACGGAACAAAAGAACGAGAGCAAATGGAAAACAACTGAGGAGGCTCGTAGGCGCGTTGCTGATCAAAACAGCAGGGAGACGGTTTGAAGAAAAAAATAGTAAGACTAGAAGATAACCGTACTGGGACAGGGATGGCAGAGGCGGGGAGGACGGCAAAGCCAGCGGAAATGAGCAAAGGCGGTGGGAGCGGTGAGCTGAGGACGGCACTGGCTGTGGGGAAGACGGAAACGGTTGGGACGTCAACCACTGAAAGGGGGAGCGTGGATGGTCGACGCAATTGTCGGGCGAGTTGGTCGGAGCGGCGGAAACTGTTGGGATGGTCGGATGAGAAATTGCGGTGACAGCCCAAGGCTGATGGGGGCGTGGCCAATAGATCGGGGAATGGCTATTCGACAAAGGCTCAGGGGCGGCCGAGGAAGGGCCATCGAAGGCGGAGGAGGCAGCGAGGGCTGCTGGGATAGCTAGCTGGTACAAAGGGAACGGTGGAAGTGGTGTGGGTTGAGAAACGGTGGGGACGGCGAATGCAGCAACAGCAGCGGGGGCGTCTTAAGTCGTCGGGGATGGCACGCTTGAAAAGTTGGTAGGAGCGGAGGGGGCAGCGGAGGTGGCGAAGACGTCTGGCTGGCACAGACGGGGCTGGGAGGGGTGAGGGTTGAGAAACAGAATCGGCGAAGGCAACAAGAGCAGAGGTGCGCTAGCGAAGGTGGTGGAGGCGGCAGGGGCGTCGGGGGCCACGGGGACGTCCGACTGGGACAGATGGGGCCGAGGAAATGGGGGGCGAAGGGTAAGGGGTTCACAAGTAGAATCGGTGCAGGCAGCAGAGCAGCGAAAACGGCCCAGACGGCAGTGCCCGCGGGGCCTTGGTAGACCGCCTGGCTGTGTGCGGGGTTGGCAGAAGCGGCGCCGCGGAGATTACGGTGGTGGACGAGTCGCTCCGACCTGGTTCTCCGCGCACCGCCCCCTCGCTTCCTCGTGCCACTCGCGCTTTCTCAATGCGCTCTGGCCAAGCGAGCCGCAGCGGTGGGGCCGAATGGGGAAGGGGAAGGGGGCGGGGCGGAGGCGGAGAAAGCACCGCCGTGCCATTGTTTTGGCTTCTCTTTCTTCTCGCGCCTGGCCAGAGCCCATTAATTTCGCCCCGTTTGTTGCCACGTTCGTGTGCTCGATGTTTCATTTATTTTTTCTGCTCCTTGTTTTTTGCCTTGTTTCACGATGTGCGACATGGGATACGAAATAGTCCTCTGCATTCTACTAAACAATACAAACTGTTAATGATTCAAATGTACATTTTCTGTTTCAATTTAGTCAAGATTTTTCACGTCATGAATGTTTATCGGACAAGCAGTGTACATACGAATTGTTGAGATTTGTTGCTAGGGATTATTCATAACCTAGGCAAGAAACTAGCGGTATTGTTTTTGGAATATTTATTCAAAATCACCAGAAAGATAATTGTCGTGGATAAAGACTCATTTAAGAGGGGATGAAACGGAATAATTACAGTTCGAAGAGGCGAGGATCGATATTTACTGTTTTATGGACGGACTTCACAAAGGACACGGGTAATTAGGAGAGTTGCCAAAGATTGGAATAAAAATTTATTCAAAACATTTTAACAGACAGTACTAATTTTTTTCCTTCGAAAAGTTCAAAATGTCCATCAGCATCTTAGCAGACACATTTGACTGAAAGTTCCTTTACCCTAATTTTCAAAATTAAATAAATAGTTGAATGAATTTGGACTAATTAAACTTGTCGCACTACTGAATACTTCTTAATTAGATATGCGAAACTTCACTCATTTCTTTCATTCAAATGGACGATTGTTAATTATATTTTTCTAAAGTATCTCATCACCTGCAGGTAATGATGCATTTTTAAATTTCTGTAGATGCAGAAACTAGAGGTGTAACCTAACATGACAATACTGTTAGTAGTAATAATAATAATACTAGCAGTAATAATAGTAATAATAGTAATAATAATAATAATAATAATAATAATAATAATAATAATAATAATATAATGAATAATGGTAATAGTGTTAAATATTTATTGAGTATTCTTCGTTCTTACAAAAACATACGGTAATAAAAATCCAATGAAATATACTCATCGCAAGCAACACTCAAGAACGAAAGTCTTGTTGCGCTCTTTCGTTGACTTCGTGTCGGTAAGCAGTGCCCTTCGCGCGCGCGGCAGCTGAGCCATGAGCCCGGCGGCCCATCACCACCGGCGCCGCCGGCCGCGTGAGGGGCGCGGGGGTCCACGACCCGGTCGCGCGCGCCCGTCGCATCGGGGTCACGGGCCAGCGCGGGCGCGCATGCGACGTGGGTGGTGGCGGAGCGGGGGTTCTGGCATGTAGGCGCGGCGGCAGGCGCGGGCGTGAGCGCGGGGTGGGGCGGAGGTGGGAAGGCGGGAGTTGGCGGGAGGGGTGGAGAGCGGGGCGGGGACGGGGTGGGAAGCGGTGGTGGGGAGCAGTGGCCGGCGAGCGGGGTGAGAGCGGGGCGGGAGCATTTGCGGCGCAGGCGGGGGGGGTAGCGGGGGCGGGGAGCAGTAGCGGCGAGCGGGGGTGGGGAGCGGGGGCGGGCCCCGAAGCGCAGAGCAGCAGCTGCCTGCGATGCCCTGCCCTGCCCTGCCCTTCGCCAGCCTTCCTGGGCGGGCACGCGGCCCTTCGCTGACCCGGCTGGGCCCGCACGCCCTACTTCCCGCACTCGGCGCCCTACTGTGCGGCACCAGCTGACATCCATTGCCGCGACTTCGCCTTCCGGAATTGAATCAGTGGGGTTAATAGAGTCCGAGAGGTGGCACGACCTTCGTGGCGCAAAGCGAATGGATTTATTTGGTCGAATAAAATGACTTACACGGAACAAGAATTACAGTTCAGATACGAAAAATTAATACAGGCAAGATTCCGAAGACGGAGAAGACAACTGAAATTTTAGTTTCGGCTGCAGAGAATATAATTACCCAAATGCCCTCGGGTTCAGTGGGCAATGGTTGAGCGTGCATTAAACTGTGAAACGCTTCTCGGCAATCGTTGGGAAAATACTGTGACAATTTCCTCCTACCGTACATTACATTATTCTACTTATCAATAATCTGCAATAGCAAAGATCAAGAATTATTGTTCGATTAAGAAGAATTAACCCTGAATAATTAATCATAATGGTGAAGACAGATAGGAAGGTGTTCCTACGTAATTCGCTCCAGAGAAAGTCTTCACTGAAATCCCCTGGCATTTATTACTCGATAAACTCTGAAATGCATCGTGGATCGAACAAAAATGGCGTCCTATATAAATGAAACACAGGTCCAAAAAAAAAATTGTTGAATTTGTACCAACTTATTTCAATATATGAATGTTTTATACCCATATTAGACACGTAATGTTTCCCCCAAACACTTGGAACGTTGCCTGGCCGCCACCGTCGAGGCTCGAACCCTTGTACCTTCCGGAATCACAGCAGAGTGATCGACAGTGCTGGCTCCCAGCTAAACTCGGCCGGTGTTATATTTTGAAACTGTTCGTAAGTTTGAGTATACGAACTGAAAGTTACGTAAAACGTATGCTATAATTGTACATGCATTTTCAGGGATCGGAGAAACATAGCGATAAGTCAAGTGTCTACATTTTTTTGGCAGCCAGAGGAAAAACAATGCTTTAGTACAATGAGAGATGTCTTGTATTTTATATACGTTTCTTGCTGCTCTCTAACCACATTCTGTATTTCTACGAATGTTTGTTCGGCATTTCGATTAAAAATGTTTGCTTTTAGGAGGCTTTTAAGACATCTTCGGTTGCAGCAATGCGTTGTGGTGGCGCTGTGGTGACGTGTGTGCTTGTGTGTGTGTGCAGGGTGGTCGTCGTCGTCGTCGGACGCGGCGCGGCGCGGCCTGTCGCCCAGCCCCAGCGCCAGCGACGGCGGCAGCGGCGCCAGCGCCAGCGGCAGCGGCGGCTCCTGGCGCTCCGCCACGCCCTCCCCGCCGCTCAGCGACGGCAGCTCGCAGGGCACGAGCGCCTTCTGGGCGGCGCTGGCCGCCGACGAGGGCATCGGCCTCGACGACGACGAGCTGCCGCGCAAGCGCAAGGTGAGTCTCGCCCTCTCCCTCTCCCTCTCGCCCTGTCGCTTTCCCTCTCCGTTTCCTCTCTTTTTCCCTCTCTCTCCCTCTCGATTTTCCTCGCCCTCTCGTTCTCTCTCTCTCGCACTCGCTCATTCTCCTTCTCAACCACTGACTCGCTCTCTCGCTGGCGATCTCGTTTATCTTCTCCTTTCTTGCTTCTCCTTTCTTCTACTTGCCCATTCTCCCTCCCCTTCGTTTCCTCTCTCTTTCTTTCTTTCTCTCTCTCTCTCTCTCTCTCTCTCTCTCTCTCTCTCTCTCTCTCCCTCTCGATCTCGCTTACCTTCTTTCTTGCTCGCCCTTTCTTCTACTTGCCCATTCTCCCTCCACTTCGTTTCTTCTCTCACTCTCACTATCTCTCTCTCTCTACTTCTCACTGTCATCTTTTTCTTCTTCTCCCCATTTTCCCTCTCCCTTGCGCTTACTCTCTGTTTATGTTTTTCCTTCACTCTCGTCTTCAGACTCTCATTCTCCTTTTTCCTTATCGGTTTTCCTTAACTGCTTTGAATGTTTCGTGACTGAGAAAACCTAACACTGAGGAAACATTCAATTAGGAAGTAGGGCGAATAGTACTGTTATGATAGCACTGTTCAATACACCACACCATAATATAATAAATAGACAGGGAGATAAAGTGTGATATTCTGTTTCTACATACTTTAGCCTCTGCCATGCATGCTTTGAATCCATGGAAATGGGAGAAGGGATAGAGAAACGATATTACTCAACATCTAATCCATAATAATGCCTTCGTGGTCCATTGAACAACACTTCTTTGGAGGACGTTTTATGCCGGGAATGCGTTGTTAACCGTCAGTAAATATGTAGTCGTAAAAGTCGCGCAGCTAGTTCAATCTACAACTTATTAAGCAAATTTTCATTGTTAAAACCATCGTAAGTCTGATTAGGAAACTCGCTCTGTTATTCCCGCACGAACTTGGATTGGAAGGAGTGTGTTATGAAAATGTTTTGAAACTGTTTAGAAAATTTTTTAGTTAATATCTTGGTGTAGCTCCAAGTTCTTTTCGGTATACGTGTTGTTAAGTTCAATTATATGATTTCGGTGTTCAAGATGTTAATAACTGGTATTAATTTAACTTCTAACCATTCTATATGATAGTGTTGGAAAAAGATGTAATTTGTTTTATTGTTTAGAAATGAACTGTAGAGGGGGTAACGCACAAAATCGCTTATGTAAAAAGAATTGTGCAATAACAGAACATCTGAACTCAATTGTCGCGAATAAAACACTACTTTATAGCATTGTTTAAATCACAGGCTTCCAGTTTTATCTCCCAACAATTTCTCGCATATAAAAGGCACTTTTTTGAGTGCGTGTATGCATCGTATGATGTTGCGTAAGGTGGGCCAGGTCAGTACATGCTAACGTATTGACATACACGTTAACTAATGGACTGACTCACCTTGAACGTTAAAGCTCACTTGTGTAGTAGTAGTAATGCCTCCAGATACTTGGGTTTTGACGTGGCCTTCTGTTTAACCTTGATGCGTATTAGGATATTGAAAAATACTTTCAAAATGTCAGAGGGAAGCCGTTCTTACACGTTCCCGTGTTGTAATACATTTGCATATGCATATTTATTCCTGTGGTGGAACTAATACCCCGAATTTTTCGCTTAAATCCAACCAATACCAATATACAAGGGATCATTGTACCATTTTAGCAGTCCATATTAAACTGTGCTGACGTGGTGGATTATAGTGGCTGCTCAAGTCGATGACGGAAAGGATTCGCACAGAACGTTGCCCTGTTCTGAACCGGTCGCTCTTGAGAGAATTGGCGTCGGCGAAGCACAAGGAACGAGTCTCGGGTCAGTTCTTGCGCCTATTTTTTTGAGTGCGCTCTATGTATCTACTGTAATTAATTTCCTTTCCGTGTTCTGTTCGAATCTCAAATTATAGTTGTTGAAGCGTAACTAGACTATAAATCTGACCGTACGTGCGTATGAGCTAAATTGAAATCCTTAGCGGAAGTAAAGGCGAGAAATCTGTTATCTGTTAGGCTGTTAAGAAAATTTCCTTTCTTGCTGTTAGAGAAATATGGATCATTGACAGCATATCGTCTGCATAACAAAATCCTAATAAATTGTTTAAATAATGTCAGATGACTGTGAAGAGGGGAAAAGGGGGAAGCCTACTCTGCGACTCTAGTCAGTTTTAATAGTCGTTTGTAATATTAACACAAGACATGGTTTAATATTACTAAAACGTAATGGAAGGAATATTTAAATCTTTCTTGAAAATGAAAAAATTGAATGACTTCTAAGAGGCAAAACTTTAAAATGTTGATACTTATTTGCCTGAATCCAAACATCCGTTCGGGTTTTGAAAATATATGGTTAGCAGGAATGATTGTTTCGATATAGAAAGCGAGAAACAATTTTGAAGATAAAAATATGTCTTCATTGAATGGAAATAGCTACACGGATAGTAAACTTACATCCTTTGTTCATGAATCTTGTTAACCTCCGCACCTTGCAATTAGTTTTTCATACTCAGTTATCGTGCAGTTAAGGTGCCAGAAAGGGAGTCAGCAAATAATTGAAGACATTACGCTCAGGTAAAACTATCAGTGAAGTTGAATAGATGCAAAGATTATTTCAATGCATTATTTGAATTTTCCTTGCTCAAATATTTAATCAGTTTTAACTTTGTGGTTTTATCTTAATAAAACTGTTTGAATCAAGTTAAAACATTCAAATTAAATGAATGTGTGTTCTGTTGTCAATAGAATTGGGAAAATAGTATTCAGAAGAGCAGAGTAGTTATAAATAAATGCTATTCAAAAAATGTTTAGTAATCCTACCTTTACTTGCACCAATCTGATTGAACTTTCTGTTTATATACAACCCTTCCTCGTGCCATTTATATGGAAGTATTATTCAAGTACGATGAACTGCGGGATCGAATCCTCTGTAAGTCATGTTTGCATTAATCATGTGGTTATGGTACTCTTGCATTCTTGCACTACTACGTATTCCATTGTTCCTTTTCAACCACCTACCCATCATTCGCATATCTTGTTCAACCCTTCCACACAGTGGAAGACAGTGGCAAACCACCAATGCGGCAGTCTGCCCAAGGTATGGGAGAACATCAAAGAGTAAGCCTTCCTCCTCACTTCAGCTTCGTACTCAGTGTGCCACCAATATCTACGTAAGCAAGGAGAAGATTCTAATGTCAATATAGGGATATATGTTTTCCATTACAAACATTTAGAAATAATTTTGTTCACTCAAAAATGCAGTTGGAATTTAGGGGGTATAAACAACGTGTTGCTTGTTTCTTTATCCTTTTCCCCCGCCCATTACTCCGTACATTACGTACGATTTCTCTGGCACGTGCGTCACAATCGTCGTAATAGTCATCATGAAGCAGCCAGCCTGTCTTCCGACCTCATTCTTCCTGCAACTCGCCATTCTGACGCTTAACCCCCGCGACGGGCGACCCCGGCCTTTGCGAGCGCCGCCGGGTAAAGGTGACGTCACTGTGACTGGCGAACGCAAGCGCTGCACCTGAGTTGCTTCTGCAGGCTGAGTCACGCCTCCCAGCTTTATCGATTGCCGGAAGACGATGAAAGACGACTTCGCGAGTGACGGGTTTCGTTGTTGGCTTGGCAACACTAGGTGGAACGTGCGACGTTTATGAAATAATAAATCAAATTATGAATTTTCGTTCAGGTTTGTGCCAATTGCTTTATTGGATTTACAGGCCAATAGTTCTTATTTATTTCCTTTCATGTAAAAAAAATATGTATAGTTTATTTTTTCATAGGAATCATATTTCATTTGGGTAGTTTTGTTATCTTGAATTTGGAAGTCGAATTTTTACGTTTTTTTTAATCATACAGAGAAATTTAAAACTACTTTTTTTAGATTGGCTTATTTTTTTACATATTGGAAGGTGTTTTAGTGACTAACACTCTCGTGAATTAAAAACCAAGTAAGTTTATGTATTTCCTTCTTCTGTAGCAATCAGCTACAAATTATCCCAATGTTTAGTGGCAGACATTACGGTCTGGATATCGGCTGTACGTGCACTAGCAATTTCTCGGGGTCATCAAATTCAAATAAATGATAAAACGATAAAAACACTTACCTCTTAATAAACACAACGAAATCGGGAAATAATTACATTTCCTCTAACGGTTATTTTAATAAAATATTTCCTAATTTTCTTTCGACGAAAAGATAAAATACCCCCCTCTTTCCAAACCAACGGGCAGACAACGCAGCGTGAAGTTCGTAATTGCACATCCGTTGCGTGAGCCACTGCTACGAACAGAGCGCGAAGGGGCAGACTGCCGCCCGCGGCGCAGCTGTGTGTGCGGGTTGCGTACAGCGCAGGCGTCCTCTTGAAGCATCTCACTTTCCGGCCGCGGGCGGCGCTGCGGGCGCGCCTACCACTAGCGGAGACCCCCTCCACTTTTCCGACGTAATGACGACCTCTACGTCATCGTTTCTTGGGCGACATATTGCATCCAGTTTTCCTGGTAATGCGTGCATCTCCTTTCGGGCGAATCGGAATTCTACGAGGAACGGAATCTCTCATTTTCTTTCCTATGCAGGGGCTCGGTATTCAGGGCGCAAAAATTCTTCGCAGTTGGGAATGATATGCGAAAGAATACGTATATCTAAAATGTGATACAATTAAAACAAAAAAATCTTTTAATTAGACGTTAACTGAGTTAAGAATGTTCTCAACAATTACTTCCCTGACATACCAGTTATGAATCAAGGTTTACTTATTTAATTGCCTTGATATTAGAAAAAATCGGAAACAATTAAATGCTTAAATTGTGTAGAAGCAAGTGCAATTCCCTGCCTTGGACGTTGCGCAGTGATGCTCTGCAGTGCAGGAAAACCATTTCCGCAGCTGAAGTCCACATCCCTTGCACTTGTGTAATAGAGGTACTACTTATTAAAGAACGAGTCATTATGCGCTCATATTAATTTAAGGACGTGGAGCACTAGGGAAAGAGGATGCGTTCTCCGCATGTCCATGACTGTTAGCATTCCTTAGTTTTGAAAAGTGGAACGTCAGATTTTCTATTTGTCTTACTTTAAGTCTTGGAAGTTAATCAGGCTGCAATTGAGGCGTTTGTATATGTGAAATATCTTTCCTCATTACATTTTCGCTACGTTAACTCTGTTGCATTTGTATAGAAGAGAGGAGGAAATGGAGAGAAGATAAAAGATGCTTATAAAGTGACTGGGAAAAGAAGGACATTATGAAGAAATACAACTTCACTCCTCGTTTTTAATAACACTTATGAAATCAACTAAATATGATAACTGTGATAATAATAACAATAATAATTATTATTATTATTATTATATGACAATAATAATGGCAATATAAATTATTTAGTGGCCCACCTCAGCGACAGATGATAAACTTTTATGATTGTCACACATTGAATCAAACATAAGTGTCAAATGACGTTGGTATTTTATATACCTTCGCTTACGATCACTTACAAAGAGCTCCTAGACTCTAACGAATATCTAAAATATCTTAAGAAATGCCCGGAAGCATTTACATGTTGCCAACTCAAACTTTTTCAAATAAACTTGACTACCGAGTTTCCTCATTGGACCGTTTCCTTCAGAATGCAACCAGCCCCGTCCTTGTGTCTACACAAAGATAGCTGCACGTCGTTTTGCGTGGCTGCCCCCGTAATTTGCATGGCGCGGGCGTGCGGTGCGTCAGCGGGCGAGGCAGGGAGGCGCGGAGCGGTTGCGTGGCGGATCGCGTGCGAACGCACCGCGCGAATTCTTTTGTTCGTCACATAATGGCGGCGCCCCCGCCCCCGCACCCGGCGCTTCCAACGCTGCCTCCGCCTCCGCTGCAGGGTTTTCTCCCCGAGCCAATTAGCGAGCCTCGTGGCGGCGGGGGCGGCAGCGGTGGCAGTGGCGGATACAACGGGTTTCGCCCGAGCCTCCTGCGTCCGCCCCGCCCCTCGCCGTCCAGCCCCACCCCGCACGCCCCCCTCTCCTTCCGATCCATCCTCCCCCCGCTCACCGGCCTATCCCAGCCATCCTCGCCCCGCTTCCCCCGCTCTCCATGCCTCCACCCCGCTTCGGCCCGCCCCGCTCCCGCCCCACAACTCCCCAACTGGCCCCGTCCCACCCATCCCCACACGCCCTACCCCGCTCCCCCGCTAGCCGCCCACACCACTCCGCTCCGCCTGGCTCCGCCCCGCCTCCTCGCATGTCAGCTTCCGCCCCCGCCCGTCAGCGCCTCCTCTGCCGTCGTTCTCGACCCGCGTGCCCCTCCCCTCTCTTCCCCTCCTTGTCGTCTTTGTTGATTGTAATTTGTACTCTTCTGCATTTTAACTCGCGAAAGTCAAGCCCTGCTGGATGGCTTTGTTTGAAATTTGCAGGGCATGTAAATGACCGCTGAAATTATACCGAGTGTACCGCGTCATTCACAGTGGAGGAGGTATACGTGCGCAGGTTTTTCCCCGCTTACAGAGAAATGTCCATTTTGAAAAACGAATAGATAAAGTACCTAGAGATAACTACAGATCACTGAAATGGGCAAATACGGAACACAAAGTGTCTCCCTTATATCAAAATATAAATTCTATTTATTATCATTATTTATTATTATTATTATTATTATTATTATTAACTCTCTAATGACGAACCGTGAGTGACTGAAGTGGATGAGTCAGATTGATGAGTTTGCACTTCATGTAAAGTGAGTTGTATGAACATAATCAGAAATAAAATACCAGATTTGGCCCATTCAATCAACTTACATACCTGAAATACCGCAAAATGTTTACTCATTGGAATTCAATTGGACTCATTCTAGCACATCTCAAAGTCACCGTCGCTTCCAGTCAGTTGCTCTAGGCAGAGATAAGGAGTAAGATGACACTGATTTGGCCAGCATTTATGGCCTTCGACTGCAACACGCATCACGATTCTCACCGCGTCGTAGACTTTCCTGTTATGTGTGAGACACGAGCAGGTCGACGCCTCCACCACCTTCCTCATACTTGAAACACCAGCTGATTTATTCCCTCTGAACTTTACGCGAGTTACACTTTCGTTTTTTTCCCCTTTCTCCGCATTTCTCATTTCGCCATCTGTCCGTCACGTCGCCTTTCTCCTCGTCCCCGAGGTCCCCCCCCCCCACTCGTTCGTGACAGTCGTCGCGTCGCGGCTCCCGGCAGCGGCGACGGCGCCGCCTCCTCGCGGTTTCTCCAAGAGAGAGGTTTCGCGGGCACGCGCTGCACGTCCACGGAGGGGGAGGGGGAGGGGAGGTGTGAGGGCCAGCGACACGCGTGCTGGCCCGCGGCGGCAGACGCGCAACGCCGCGCCGCGCCGCGACTTTCACTGGCCGCTTGTATCCAGGCCCCCGACTGGGACGGCGACGGCGGCTAAGATGGCGAGAGGGTGGTGGTGATAGCGAAATGTGGTCGGTTTTCTTTATATAAACACTAGCGAAACTTGGCCGACATTGTTCTGCCCTTCATCTCCCTTTCTCTCTTCGCTCTTCTCCGCTCCTCCCAGCGAAAATGTAATAGAATGCTCAAAAAGATTTCTTCCTGTAGTTTTCTGAATTAAAAAACGTTTCTTTCTTTCGGCCTCAGAACTTTAGTTTTTAGTGCCTTAGAACGCTGCGTTCTTTAACGACATAGATTAAAAAATCCTCCAGTGTGATGCGTGCAATCTAGTAAATTGTGTTTGCTATTTTAGTAGTTATTCCGCTATTCGGTGTGGAGATGAACCCAACAATTCAGAGATATTTGAAATTGGTCCTGTCGTTCTTGAGTTTTAAATTTTGTAACTAACTGACATTGTTTTATATACTCGTATAGAGGTATTTATTTGTTTCAGATGGATTTCGTCGATCATTATAAGCATTTTACAGATATGGTTTTTCAGACCCATGCCAATTAAGAATCTAATACACACATTGAATAGGATACTCTAGGGAAGAATCAAGGGTTAGGCATCATGGTTTGCCAAGATTTTGAAAAAGGCTTCGCACGGAAACTTTTTTTTTTCGGTCTCGGTTAGTTTTTTCGCTAGTGTGAATTGGGATATAACTGATATGACTGTTAGGTTTTGATAGAAATTGGGCGATGTATGGGCTATTTGTTTTATTATTGTATTGATATTTAATTCGAAATGCAATTGTTTATTATTTATGAAACTTAGGTATTTTTTTATTAATCTCATGTGTTTGTTGTCGTGGTAATCACAACAGAAAAGGCAGTGGTAGTGTTGCTTGAGAGTATTCAGAGTGATTCATTATGAAAATAAGTAGATGCGAGGACGTTAAATGCACTTTTAACATATTATTGTACTTTTCACGACGACCGTGAATATAAACACAAATGTGGCCACTCATTGACATCAAAACTGTAAATACTTGGCATTAAGTAAGTTGGATGCGATCATGTCACGATGATTTTGTTCGACATGAGAAATTACGATAATGAATGGAAATTAACGCGCTAGAAAACTGCAACGCTTTCGTACACCCTTCTGAACAGTTCCATCAAATAAGTCACCAAACGTTTACATTTATGTTGACTTTGACATTTCGGTTTCACTGTAATGAGCTTTTAGTAGTTACAGTGGAGAAGGCAGCGATGACAAGATAAGTGGTAGTAGACTGAAGTTTCACTGGACTCTCACTATACGGGTGGTGGCAGCATTTGAGGATTATTTTACTCAGTGAACATTCATTTGCTTAATTATTTGAAAACATATTTCAGTCGTGTTTATTGTCGTGGGATTCGTTCGTTTAATAAGTTTGTTTTTGACCGACGTCGCCTAGCGTCTTCTATTAAAACCATTTCAATGCAATGAGCCAATTTTAGAGGTGCCACAGAGGTGTGCCGATAATACGTGATGCTGCGACACTTGACAGCTGACGCTGTACATGTGACATGCGGTAGTAAAGAGACAAATGTGACGAAAATAATAGGAATCGATGGCGAGTGTTTTTTTATTGATTACTGATTCCGATCATCAGTTACGTAAGTGAAGTGCATGTTTTCAGCGCTGATGGTAACACTGTTCTTCCGTTTAATGGCGATATCCGCCGCGGACCTACCCGTCAACTTGCGGGGTTTTCCTCAACAAGGTATCTTCCACCCGTGGGGTATCGAGGATGGAAGGGAAGAAATATCGCGCGCGGTCTGTGGCCCGTTTGTTAGAGTACGTGTACATCGTAGAGACCACGGAAAACTACCATCAGAGCAGCCTGCCGAGACATTTCTCCTTCACACAGCGGCTGATCTCGCCTTAGCTATCTAGCTCGTGTCGAAATGTCTGCCGCCGTCGGGACTCGAACCCTGGTACTGCCGGCCAGAGGCCCTGCAGTGACATCCGTTGAGCCCCCTAAGCCGGCGCGCGCGATCGCGGCGACAGTGGCGGCGACGTGTGTGCCGGGGCCAGGCAATGGCGGCAGCGGCGGAACGCGGAACCAGCGCCGGCGCCGCTGGTGTCCCACTGACCGCCGACCGCTGACCGGCCGGCGGGCGCCAGCGTGGGCCCGTTCGCTCGCCCACCAAGCCCCTTGCCGCGCCGCCGCTTGAGTGCGCCTGTCGCCGCGAAGGTCTCCGGTCTCCCTTTCGGCCTTTCACCCGCCCCGCCGCCAACGCTGCCACCGACCTGCCGCTCCACCACCTCCACCGCCTCCGTCGTCACCGCCATCTCCGCGCCACATCGTTCGCCGTCTCCGCCTTCGTCTCCACAGCCGCCGCCTCCGCCTCCACCACCGCACTTACCACCAACTGCCTCCACCACTGCTTCCACCTCTGCCTCCGCCACCGCCTCTGCCCCGCCTCTGCACCGCCTCTGCCTCCACCTCCGCCTCGCACCGCCCTCTCCACGCCTCTGGCCCCGCCTTGCCAGCGCCTCTGCTCACCACCGCCCGCCACCGCCTCGCCACCGGCCGCTGCCCACGCCTCTGCCACCGCCTCTGCCACCCGCCACCGCACCGCCACGCCACCGCCACCCGCCACCGCCACCCCACGCGCCACCGGCCACCGGCCACCGCCACCGCCACCGCCACCGCCGCCACCGCACGCCACCCCCCTTGCCACACTACCGCCACCACTACCACGACCGCCACCGCCACCACCACCACCACCGCCCGCCACCACCACCACCACCGACCACCACACGCACCACCACACCACCACCACCGCCACCACCACCACCACCAAAACCACCGCCACCGCCGCCGCCGCAGCCGCTAGCGCGAAGTTGCGCCTCCTCTTTCGGCTTCCGGAAGCCACTCGCGGTAATACCCTTCGGAGCGCGAGCGTTCAGTGCGTGACCTTTCGGTGCGTTCTCTCTTCGTGACCTGGGAACCTTCATGAACACTTTTTCATACAGCAATTTCGCTTGCTGGTTGAGGAAGGCCGGAGAGGATAGTAAATTTTTCAGGATGGTATTACGAGAAAGTGCCCGTTGATCTTGACGTGTTTTACCCTCGCCAGCAAGTAACTCAATATATCAGACTGACTCGAATATTGAAAAAAAAATTGTTTCCATTGGTAGGATCGAAACGCTATTATCTTGTTGACCAAATGAATTAATAGCCAATTAGCGTTCTGGAAACAAAACTGGCATATTAAACAACATAATTTCCATATATTTTGGCAATCTCCACAAAGCGAAACCTTTTTATTACATACGACGCAGTCATTCAGTTGTCGGGTACCCTGAAACAAGGTTTTTTTCTCGTTATTCGTAATTAAACATTTGTAATACTGTGGTTAAGGATCTGAATATATTCACATACTATGGGTTTCTGAATAATTTTATACACAATATGAAGTTAATTGTATTGTTCGATAATTACCGACAAGGTATATATTTATTTATGCTGAAATATTTATGATTGCGTTTAACATCTACATGCATTATTTTTTGTCTTATATTTCTCATATTGTTTTTTTCATAATGTGCCTGTCAGTTTGTTTTCTTCAGAAAGATCGCTTTACTTTCCTACTTCCTTATATAACACGTCGGTTAATGGTCGCCACACCGCGGGACATAAGTGTCAGACAACACGGATACATCTATGTTCAGAACGCGGTCCAAAGCTGTGAAACATAAGGAAGCATCGAGGCGTCTCACATTTGAACCGTCCAGGAAACTCGCAATGTTTATCCAAAACACAAAATTGCACTCTGCATCTTTTCTTCCTTGTCGGCCAAGGCGGTCATTGGGGCCGCCGGACCGTGGACTGTGGTGCGCCGGAAGTTGTACTTGCAGGGGACGACCCAGAAGTGGCATAAGCTTGCAAGAAATGACACCTGTGTCGTAATCACCGTACCACCTTGCGTAATTCCCTTGCCATAGAACCTGGCCGTAGCGACTCCGCCGGCCGTGTCGCTTCGTGGAAGAGGCTTTTTTTCGTCGCAACTTTTTGAGGTCGCGGGGCTCCTCACAGGCGCGAAATACCTGTGATATTCTATGTAAGGAGAAGGGGGTGTTAGTGCACCGACCACGATAGCAGCTAATAAATAGTCGTAGACCACATGACGCGTGTTGGCCGCAAATGTTGGAAATGTTTGAATGTGACGTGTGAAGAAATTCGACCATCCTATAATTGTCTCAATTGAATACAAATATAGGAAGTTGATTTCACGAATAGGTTTCTACAGAAATTCAAATTTTCTTATAAAGAGCACAATACCACATTCTCTTAGTGAGGAAAAATAGAATATGGTCTTACAGAATATTTTAAAACGACCCTAATTGTAGTATCATCCTACAAATTTAGGGAAATTATTTTAAATAGGTTTTCCATACATATTCGTTGTCAATGGTCCGTAATATTTCCCAATTCAAATATTTCTCTCACCATTATGTTATTCCGTTACGTCCGTATCAATCCGCCAAATTACTAATTGTTTACGTATCTGATCTTCTTCGGTCCAGGCAAAAATTCGTTTACGTTGTAGTATGCCTTGCACTCTGACAGTACACAAACGATTCGCAAAAGAGGAAAGACGACTGCTCCAGATGCGACACGCAACCGTGCCCCGAATAACAAGGGTCACTACGTTGCAATTTACTCATCATTGCGGGAATTCTGCCTGCCATTGTGCAATTCTTGTTTCCTCTACTGAATGTTCATAACTGTCATAACAGCGGTTCACTCGCATGTGTTACCATTTCGTAGCAGCTGGTGCTCTCAAACTGCAATTTTCGAAACGTAACGTCCAGTTATCGTTAATGAAATTGTCTTGATGCATGAGCAAATGCCTTCACACAGCGACGATCTACAATATCCTACGACATCCTAATCGAATATGCTTTTAAAATATTTAGTTATTGGCATTGTGTTCCCACTTTACATATGGCGTGATATATTATTTCGGAAAGGTGGAATACGTGAATACATGATTTCAGCAGGTAAGCCATTTAAACAACCATTAGAAGAGCTCCTTAATCACAATCCCGACAATCACAACTTTCTCTTGACATACTAGTATTATTTCAAACTTACATCAAAATGGCGACATACGAATGTGACATTTTGTATACGTCGAACGAGAAAGCGTCTCCAAACGAACGAGAATATTTATTTTCTCAAGTTCGGGTGTTATTTCTTGGCAAGTGCTGAGATGAATAGGCGACTCAATAAAAGTGAAAACAACCCGTCCTGTTTCCTGGGAATGTTGTGATTAGGGAAAGAACTTCAGCACAGCCCTATAAATTACAAGGGGGGCTGGCGGCGTCTGGCCGTGAGGTCCTTGGGCTACCCTCGACTGAAGACAGATATGAGGGGGCCGAGGGAGACTAGAAGAACCCCGCAGCGAAGACCACAGCGGTTGGCAGGCGGGAGACCCTCCCGGTAGTAGAGTTGCCGTGTTGCTGTTTGGAATGGGGCCACTACCTAGCGAAGAGTTTAGTTTAAGGAAAAAGTCGCCACAAAAACCGCTGTAAGGATTACGTGAGGTTCGAGTAGTTTGGCTGTTATTTATGCAGCGTGTTTCGTCGGCAGTGATTGATCTTAGACTTTCCACAACCTGAACGTGTCAAAATGTTGGAAGAAAGTTTAGGGCAGATTGTGAACACGAAGCCATTAGTGGTTTAACGAGACGGAAGAATGCATCTCCCCACTCGTTTCTAACATGAAAAATCCGTGTAAGTTACCAGATTTGAACTTGGATATCGTTCGGTCAAATATCTCCCTCGAGTTGGCGTTGACATCCGGAGGGTGACGAAGAGGGAGAGGGAGAGGGAGAGGGTGAGGGTGAGGGCGGCACATCCCCAGCCGCATAATCGCGCCAGGGGTCGGGGAGGGGGGCTCGAAAACGAAGTCTCCTCGTAAAACGGTCTGCATGGAGGCGGCGGCAGCTGGGGACTGCGGCAAATGGAAGCTGTGGAAGAGGCAGGGCTTGAAGGAAGTAGCGAAGGCTGATGGAGGAGGCGGGGACATATGGAGGCGGAGGGTGGAAGAAGCGGCCAACAGCAGTGCGAGCGGGTGGGACAACGAACGGAGAAGCACGCGAGGTGAACCGGCAGGCGGGGAAGGGCGAGCAGGCAGGCGGTCGAGCGTGTGACTATGCGAACGGGCGTTTAGGTGGATAGGCAGGAGGGCGAGTGAGCGGTTGGGTAGATGTTCGAACGAGAGAGTAGGTGAGCAGGTGAGCGGTTGGAGCGAGAGAGTAGGTGGAAGTGTGGGCGGGGGTGTGTAAGCGGGTACGGAGATAGGCGAGTAGGCGTGCCAGCGAACGGGGAGACATGCGATGTAGGTGGAAAGGTGGATGAGGATATGTGGGCGGGTAAAGACGGGCTAGCTGGTAGGGCCAGAGAGGGCGAGGGATGGGCGGTGCCGACGACGTCTCGCCGCCGGGGAAGGGAAGGAGGAGGGAGGCCGCGGGGTCCGTCTGAAGGACACGGGGCGTCTGGGGGCGCAAGGGCCCAGACGAAGGGCGCGGCGAAGGGCGCCGTAAAGCTGTCTCCGGCGGCGGAGGGGAGCACCCTCGCCCTCTGCCACCTGCGCAGTCCTCGCGCCCCGCTGCGCGCGCTCAGCTGCGCCCGCCCGCCCGCCTTTGTCCTCGGCCGCGACCGGGAATCCGGGGCCTCCGGCGGAGACGCGCCGTGCGCACGGGACTTGCTGCTCCCAGCTGAATTCCCCAGGCGAAGTCAAGATTGCCTACGATTTGCGAAGTGCACATTCTGCAAGTTAAAAATTTTCAGGGTAAATCCAATAGATATCGTTGTTTAACCCTTATTGGTAGACATGTCATTTTACATGGATATTCTGATGTATTGTCCACCGTTCACATCTGAGAACAATCAAATTACATGTGTCCCCCAAATCCGTTATTTATCAGCTATTTAAATGAAAATATTCAAGTTATATATATGCATTGCTTTAAAACAAGAGGAGACGCAAAATGAATTGATGTCCGTATTAGGCAGTATGTGTTGGTAAGGGAAAACAACTTGAAATGGATGGAAGAGAAAAAACATTCCATGTGCTCACTGAATAACGATCGTATTCGTTGCTTTCTCCCACAGGGTCATTGATTGTTCAACCGGTGAACGCCGGCCGGCCTTGGTCGAGCGATACTAGAGGCTACGAGACCGCGTCAGTTTTCCTCGTATGCGTTTCATGGTCACAAGCTGTGTCGAGGATCAGCTAGGAGACGAATGACAGCCAGTGGAAAAGTTGAGGACATTGTTTCTCTCACTATAATAGTACAATAGCAAAAAGTGAACATTTCGTAATTATTTTTCAGCAACTGTACTTGTACTTCAGGTTGAAGTGCATTGAAATGCATTGAAATCAATTAAATAATTCACCCAAAGGAAAGCCAAGAATGTAACGAAATTACTCCCGTAATTTGTTTATGCAATCGTGAATATATACCAGTTAATCTGATTACTTGTGAAATTGAAACTGTGAGCAACAGTGAATGCAGTCGTACTCCAAAGTTAAGTAAAGGAAATCTGAAGGTCCCGTTAATTCTATTCAGCACATTCCGTTTAGTTTGAACAGTTCAATTAATTAATCATTAACATATGCAAAATCATAATAGTGAAAGGCATTAAAGGGTTATGCTCATCGAATTGTTGTACGGCGGAACATGTCCTTAGTCACATGGCATCTCTCATACCATTTTTAACAAAACTCCTTTTAGTAAAGAATAATATACCATGTCACTAGATCTTAAAAAGTTAATCATTTTGAGGAAACTGATATATGTTTAAAGAACAACAGAATTATGTCGTTCGGTTTCTTCCTCTCCTATGTTTTTTTTTCTTTTATCTTCAATTAATTTTAATTTTTTCTTTCTCTTTATATCTCCCCTTCCTCTTCTTTCTCAATGATCCTCCCCTTTTGTTTTCAATTTTATCTCGCCTTTCTTCCTTTTCACTTCTTTTTCTGCACTAAGTTTGTGGGCGATACTTCGGCGCTCTTGGATTGAGTGTGCGTCATGTAGGGTCCAGACCCACGCAGGGCATTCCCCGTGATACCGGCTGGGGGTGGGAGGTAAGGAGTGTCCTCACGCCATTTCCCCAACAGCGTCACGTGTGCACGTCGCGACGCATTTCCTCCCAGCGGGCGAGGGGCAGGGGGCGGTCAGAGCGTCGGCAGCCGCGGCCCGGGGCCGACCTTCGCCCCCGCGCAGCGCCGCACCTGACGTCATCCGTGCGTCACGGTGCGGCTTCCGCCCGCGCCAGGAAGACCCATCCGCGGCCGCCCGCGCCGGCGGAGGGGCGGGGTGCTTCCGCGTAATCCGAGCGAACACCCCGCCCACGCCCACGCCCCCAACAACGCC
>BOPP01000033.1:6259139-6277208 GCA_017312745.1 Gryllus bimaculatus | reverse complement strand
CTCCCCGCCCCTCCCCGCCCCTCTCCTCTCCGCTCCGCTCCTCTTCTCTCCGCTCCGCCCCTCTCCTCTCCGCTCCGATCCCTCTCCGCCCGTCTCCGCCCCTCACCGCCCTCTCTCTTCCCTCTCTCCGCTCTGCTCCTCTGCGCTCCTCTCCGCTCCTCTCCGCTCTTCTCCACTCTGCTCCGTACGCGATTTCCTGTTGCCCTAGTGACGCGCAACGCTCCACACGTGCCTCCTGGACGCTTCTGTCAGCTCGCCGAGTCTTGAACGCACTGTTTAGCGTTCCTCTGGGGCAGGGGTCCCAGGCGGTGGTACGCAAAGGAAATTCAGGTGGAACAGAGGGACAATACTGTATTGAAATAGGTAACCTTTAGTCGAAGTGCATAGTTAGTAGTAGGGATCATGAATGAATCCAACTTAGACTGTACAAGTTTGAACTTGCACTGTCTTAACTATACTTATTGCAGACATTTCTCTGATTCCAACTGTTCTTAATGAAAGACAGGCAGCGTTGTACTTCAACAATGCTGCCTGGTCCACTTGCAACACTTTTTGTTTGCCCTGGAATTGCCGTTTATAGAGCTCTGTATTTGCTAGTATTATTTCAAAGTAAACTCTTTGAGTTACTGTTTTTTCAGGATGACGGTACGATAAAACCCCTACAGATGTTTTGTGTTACTCGGTGATATAAAATCTGAGAACTCCTGCTGTATGGGACTGCAGGAATCCATATCTGAGAAAATTCGAAAGCGTGCCTTAGCTTATACTTCCATGGAAAGAATCAAATTCAAAAGACGTAACGAATATACGCTAATCACTTTCTATCCACATTTCATCATTCGGAATATTATTTTCGTCACAATACGTCTTAGAGAATACATACCCGACAATTGAATTATGATTTTTTTAACAAGTCTAGAAACCTGCATAATGCTTTTTTTTCCGGGAGCATTTCCAGAATTCCGTATTTTACCTTTATCCAAATAACTCCCAACGTGATTGCTCAAATAGCTTAAACCTACATTATGACTGTAGATGAGGTTCCATATCTTTTTTTAAACTGGTAGATAACATTTGTAGAAACTTTCGTTTGTTGGAGCTATCTGTCGACATCATTTATTATTAGCAAAAATGCTCACCTTAACTTCAAAGTGCTACGGGTAGTTGGTCTGTTACATTTTCCTTTCTTTCCACTTCTGGAGACTGGTCTTGTTAACCGTGTTCCGACAAGTGCCGCCCAAGTCACGATTTGCCCCGCCCGTCCGTGTGTCTCATCTCGACGCTGCTGGCGTTGCAGCCACCGCCCTGTTGCCACGCGCCGCCGCCGCCGCCGCCACGTCCCGTCCCTTTATACGCCGCGCGCCTACACGGGCGCGCCTGGCAACGGCTCCAGCCCAGCACGAGCGCAAAGGCGCGCGCGAGCGAGTGAGCAAGTGAGCGAGGCTGGCTGGCAGGCAGAGGCTGGCGCGCGCGCGCCGGCCGGCACCGCGCTCGCGGGGAGCAGAACGAGCAGGCGACATTTTGCGCGGTGTGACGTCACACGGCCTTACGTAAGCGGCCCGGGCGGCGGCGGCGGCGGCGGGGCGCGTGGCCTTGCGCCCAGCTGGGCCGCTCGTGCCGCCGCCTGCCGGCGCGGGGACGCGAACCCAAGCCGGGAGGTTTTTATCGGCGTGCCGTCCCCGCCGCTGGCGGTCGGTCCGCGGGGGAGTGGGGAGTCGGCGGTGGTGAGTGGCCTGGGCTGGGCGGCCCGGCTTCCTCGTTGGCGGCGTCGCGCGGGAGGGTTGGCCCAGGTCGCGGATCAGGCCGCCTCCGGCCTCAGCGCCGCCCGGCCTGGCCTCGCCTCCGCCTCGTCGATGCCCCCGATCAAGGGCGCGCCACGCGATCGCCCCCAAGTGACGCGCTGCCCACCTGCCCATTACGAACCTATTACGTACGCTGCCGCTCTAATGGCCTCCAGCTTATTTCGCTGTGCGTTAAAATTCGTTTTCGTGTGGGATGGGGCGTGGTCGTTATCGCCATCTCGTTAACGAAGGAAAAAAAGGTGGTGTTTATCAAGGGTAATAACAAAAGTGCTTTGAAAATCCACTATAAAGTATTATTATACGGCACCCCATGAAGTACAAATTGCATTTACTGATTCTATTTGACGGCTGACAATAGCTCATCATTGCACAAATATTATTTACTATAAATATTAAATTCTTTCTTCAAAATCGGCATTATCGGCAGAATATGTCAGTGTCTGCGTAGTTTGGGCGATGAATCGTAGAAAAAACCAAGAGGTAATTCATCTCTATATGGTTGACACAAGGATATTCTTAAATCCTGTTGAATCATATTTCACGAATAGAATGGTCATGCATAAAAACGTTATATAGAAATATTCCAATCAGGCAGCTTTAATTTTATTATTTTATGGCAGTAAATATTGGATTATGGATATTATTGAAAGAAACCCCTGTAAGTGCACACAATTTTAATTTGCATTATGCTTGCAAAAAGAAAGTTGTACTATTATATATGAACAACATTTATTCATGTCTAAAAAAATGCCTGAGACAATAACATCAGAGGAAATTCCATTATTTTATTATGATGTGAGTAAATCATGATATCAACATCAAATATACTCGACGAAATCTTTGGTTACAAAATTGCAACTGTCTGTAATGCATAAATTAATCAACAATCTATCGAATGCCTAGATTCATACAATTTAGATTCACACGTGACTCCAATATTCTTGGCTCCTCTTAGGGTCGTCAGATATGACTTCTTTCATTTTGTGAATTGTCAAATGTTCGTATTGTGAAGAAGGACCTATCGAGATTTTGTGAATATATGCATATAATCTCTATCATTTGTCCTTAAACATGTTATAAAATAGTATTACATCTGCAACATGAATATTGATGATCTTCTGAAGACATTTCATAGGTCGGAACCACCTTTCTGATCCTACATTTGTATTTTTTTAATTATTTTCAGGTGATAATATTGATGTCGATCAGTGATATCAGATTTAGGAGCGTTGTTTACGGTTCATTGTCAGCCACATCCTTCGAAGAAATCTCTGCCCCATCTGAGGAACACCTTGTTACGTTCGCGGAACGGCTGACTGGGCGTGTGCTCGCATAACAGCTCGGCCGAAGGGTTCGCGATGAGCCAGGGGCGAAATAGACCCGCGACCCTGGCCCGCGGCTGCAGCAATGGCAGCGCCGGCGACCGCGCAATCAGCTGAGGCAGCACACGCCCAGCTAGCGTCGATGTGGCAACGCCGCACCGCCCTCCGCCGCCGTCGCCTGCGGTAGCCGCTCGCAACGGTAGCTCGGTTTCACTAACCATCGGTCAAAAATGGGCGTAGAAGCCTTGCCACATTTTTCTTCGTCCCCTCCACGGTAACCCTGTGGAGAAGGGGAATTCATTCAGTTTTAATTTGTACATTAGGCTGCTATCTTGCGGCTTAAGCAGCTAGAGGAGGGGCTTTACCTTACAGTTAATTTTAATATTCTTGACCTAAAGTTAAATTATATGCAATTTGGCTTTCCTAACTTACACTAAGATGCGTTTTTTTATTAATTACTAAAATAGTATCATTATACATACGTGAGATTATTTCTCTCTCTCTCTCTCTCTCTCTCTCTCTCTCTCTCTCTCTCTCTCTCTCTCTCTCTCTCTCCACATTCACACATCATTCATACTTGTTTCATTTTATACATAACCACTCATTCTTCCCATTCATCCCATTCATTCGCACATCACTACTTTAGGAATACACTGTTCACCATGGCACTGACTTGGCCTCGCCACATCTGGAGCGGAGATAACGGCTGTGTGTCAACCGACTTGACCGATCCTTATAAAGAATGTTTAATTTTTGACGAATCTCAAATTAATTTTTATCTGTGGATATATAGTTGTTTATAACGCATTCTTGAAATACCGAATGACTTTCGTTACTATAGAAAGTGAGTTAAAAGTTTTTTATATGTATTGTCGGCTATTAATTAAAAATTCTGACACTTTGAATATTCGTTTTTTTGTGTAGATTGTGTCAGATTGACGGAGATTCAGATATTTCGTTGACCCAAGGTCAAGAATTTTTCTGTGAATTATGTTTTGATTATATTTTGTTTTGGGGAATCTTATGCTTCGATAAATGTTTCTGGTAAGGTAGATCTAAGAAAAACGTACGAAAAATGTATTTCTAAAAATAGAATTCGATGTCTGATGTCTTCAAAACTCCCTATCAAATCACATTTCAATGACTGTCGCCCTCAAGAACGCAAGTAATAATATTTAATTTAAAATTAGTCCTCATGTCGCGAAATAACCTTCTAATATTCTGTAATCCTCTTCTATTTGTACACGACGGTATCATTGTGTTTATTTGAAAGAAAGTATCACAATGCATCGATCTCCTTAACTCAAATTTCAATAATTCAAATTCCGAAATATCTAAAGTTTTGAATTCTCCTTCAATTTCTCTTTGTGCATACTCGCTATCTAGAACTCGTACCGAAATACGAGAACACTTGGACTTATCTCTTGGGGATACGAGGTACTGAGGCTCCGAATATACTCGTAGAAAAACTGGCGTATTTTTAATTGTAATAAATTATCAACATAATAAAAAAAATAGCGAACGTTTGTTGCACAGGTGAACGCGTACTCTTTAAAATCTTGTCAGCGAGCCAAGTCATATAGTTCAGCTCTCAGTCCGTTTCCGTTGCCCGTTAATTGTTTATAAATGAAATAGTCGCTGATGCAATGGTTTGCATTCGGTAGTTGAATAAATATGCCCCCTTTGTCCACACTTACCCTCCCCGCTCATTATGTGCTCTCACCCCCACGCCCTTGCCACGCGTTGCCTGGTCGTCGCCGCGGCCGCAAGTGTTGCGAATAACAGGAAGGCGGGAGGCATTCAATGCCACTTTGCCGGGGTTAACGCCGCGTTAGCACTACGTCGACGCATAATTGTGACATGGTCGAGTGTTGGGACAGCCATTTTCGGAATTAATGGCGTACCAGCGAGGTAATACTGACCGCCTCTTGTTGTCAATATTAATTTCAATGTGTTTTGCATAGTGTGTTTCCAACTGCCTTTCATAACAAGAAACATCCTAAGGGACTATTTCTGTTCGTATTTATTGTTTTTTTGATTTATAATAAAAATAATAATTAATTTTCATGCATTGTTCTCGTTGGATTTCGCTTTTATAGGGTGTTCTAATGTTTTCTTCTCTTCTTTACAGGTATGTAACCAGGGCTCAACATTAAGCTCTCCAATATTCAACGAGTACGTTGTTCGCATGGCGTTGTACGCCGGTAAGATTATCGTTATTTTACTGTGAATGCATTAACCTTCTATGATCGGAAAATTCAATCAAGTCCGGGTGGACGCAACACATGAATGCGCCGAGTACTTTAGCGTATGAGATCATGAATGAATAATGAATATGATAATATGATAAAATGAAAAATGTTAAATATGGCTCTTCTCATTTTATCCCTAGTTTTTATTATTGCTTGGGATCGAAGCTACGAAAATCTCCGTCTGATAACAAATAACATTTGCTTCACGATAAGAACAAATTATATATCCCATTTCTCACCTTTTAGGCGCTTCATGAAGAAATAATTTCTTCTTCCGCAGAGTCGCAGACAATCATTTAGAAATATCTATTACTTCCTGATGACGGTCCTAAAGAGAATTCAAAATTGAAAGTGATCCGTAGAAAAGTAGGAATTGAAAGTTAAAATTCGTATTATTGAGGGAAGTTTACAGAAATGAAACGTGAATAAAATGTCTCGTTTTCGGTGTACACGTATGTTGAGTAGGCAAAAGTAATTCTTGTATCGTGTAAGAAGATCTTCTGATCCCTAAGAACAAAAAATAAAAATTAAAAAGAAACGAGAGAGAGAGAGAGAAGAGAAAGAGGAAAGAGAGGAGAGAATTAATCAAGAAAAAATCAACAAGGAAACGGAAAATGAAAGAAGGAAAAGAAAAGGAAAGAATAAGAAGAAAGGCCACAAAGGAATTCTCTGCAGCCGCCATCTCGAGAAAACGAGCCGTGCGGGAAAGCCGCGCTGAATGCAGTTTCACCTCCACAGCCGTGAAGGTCGCGGGAAGTTGTCACCTGGTGCTGTTGACGTCCCTGTGAATTAAGTAAGGTCGGTTAGGAAGCACCTTGCAGACACTTCGCGGCCCATGGTATGTTTGGATAAGCAATCCAATTTAGATGCGAAATTATGCTGTTTTAACAAGAACGATGAACTTGCATGGCGTATGAAGGATAAGTGGTGTTCGTTCATGCACTGTCATTGTGCCGTCAAGAAGCGGAGTTTCATATTTTAAAAAGAAGCTAAATTTCGTTAGAAATGATCTCATTTTGGTGTAAGTTTCGGATAGTTGTGCTTTTGAAATCAGTGTTACCTTATTGATTTAAATAAAAGACAATAGTAAATGACAGATTACAGATGGAAATGAAATATTTTATGACGATTTAAAATGGATTGTTCCATTTACCTTTCTTTATAGACTACTTTCGCGAGTAGGACACCAATTCCGGTAATTGGCACTATTTCATAAAACCTTATAACCCCAAGAAAAATGTATCTGTGCATTGTCATCCCTTCAAAGTAACATGTATCGTCCTGGCAATTTCTGAGTCTATGTGAAACGAGAAAAAGACACCAGCCAGCAGTTTACAGGGTTTTTGGGGCAGAAAAAAACATTAGGTCACTTTGCTGGCACCGAGATGTCAGAAACGGAGTGCAGAAAAAGAAACGAAATACCAAAACAAAAAACCTCAATATTTCGAGCTAGAGTATTTTAAAGTTTACATCTAACACGATTAAGTGAAATTGTGTTTTATTGATTTACAAATATAATTTCAATATTCTAATTTACATATTTTGATAATTAATTTTTAAAAAAACGCAATATTCCCATTATATATTTTTAATTTAAAGCAAAAATTTAAAAAAAAATCAGAAATAATTGTAGGGGATTTAAACTTAAACATTCTCCAAACTACTTGCCGGTTCCGCCCCTAGCGAACAAATGAGTAGATATATTAATCATACCCAAAAAAAAAAAAAAAAAAAAAAAAAAAAAAAAAAAAAAAAAAAAAAGCTGCGCGGGAATAGTAGAACTACTTGGTACCGTGAAAGTCCGTTACAACGCCTTCCGCGACAGCGTAACACGTATCGTCCTGCCAACGCCTTTGGAGGGAGCAACAAGGAAAAGACGTCGGCGCTCGTGGTGAGGGCGTGAGCGCTGTCTGCGCCAGCAGCGGCCAGGATCCGCCGCCGGTGGCACAGTGACACAGATTACGGCACTGCACGGGGCGGCCCTCGTTCTCGTCCTCAGCCTCATCCTCATTGAGCGCGGAGGGGGCTTAGGAGGCGGCGCGCCGGGCGCTCCTCTCCGTCCTCGCTGCGCACTCGGCGGATTCACTGTCCTCCATCAGGTCGTCATTCTGGGCCCTTTTCGCAGCGCGCAGTCATGTCCTCTATTTCTTCCCGCCACCCGCCCAGCCATCCTCTTCCCTCGATATTACTCGCTCCCAACGGACCGCTTGCTGGTGTGCGACCTTCGCGCTTGCCCCCGCATTGCCGATCCCGCCTCATCCCGAGTCGGCCTTCCCTGTTCTTCCCGACCTTACAGCCGACGCCAAAATCTGCGCGCTCCAAGGCCGTTGAAACGAAGATACGTTTTGGCTTCCAGTTCGCCTTGCGTTCGGCTTAATTCGTTTCCGACAGACAGATGTTTCGCGGGATGGCGTTGAGTAGATAGATCAGTGTAGAGTAGCGTTTTTTCTGTGTTGCAGATAGGAAAGGTCGTCTAGCTAGCGAAGTTGTCTTCAGAAACTGCCATGGTTGAAATTGTGACGCTGTTGCTACACTAGATTCCACCGACTCGGCGCCACTTTGGTTTTTCACAAATCAAACTCAATTTTCTCCCCCTTAATTTTCCTCTCATTCTTGCCTCATTTCGCAATATTTTCTCTTCATCTGTCTTGAATTTCACCCATTCCACTTACGACTCATCTCTTGACATTTTCTTCAACTCCCCACCACACCCGTGCCGAACCACACTACCCACCTCATCAGCCCNACTCTCCCCCGCCTATCCCCGCCCGCCCTTCTCGGCGTCGCCTCGTCCTACCCCACCCGGTTCCGCGCCGCCCCGCTCCTCTGCGCGTGTTCTTTGTCCCCGCCGCCCACGCCACGCGCGCTCCGCGCCAAGTGACGCAACGCAGAGCGCTCAGCGGCGCCTACCGGAAGCGGGCGCTCGCCGCCATGTTGGCCGCAGCGCGGCGGTTCGCGCTTGCTAACGAGGGAACGCTGCGAGCGGGCGCGTGGGCGGAGGAGGGCGGGCGCGTGTTACGTAACAACGAACAGAGCTGGGGCGGCAGCATCAGCGCTCGGGACCTTCGCGCGAACTGTGTCAATCGCTTTATAGCCAATACCAGCTCGCACTCAAACCGCACTAGGGTAGTCATTTCAAATGTGGGTTGCAATGTGTGGTCCTGGTCGAACCTTCGTTCCTCTTGAATGGCAATAATTAAATTCCTCTTGCACAGAGATTTGGGGATAATGTAGCCCTGTTTAAGAACGCTGACTAAAGCCAGTTACTCGTAGCTTTTGTTCGAAGTCAATTAGTTCGCCAATAGCTAGTCAAAGTCCGCAGGGCAGATGCCGCTGTAATTACTCGTTATTTGGGAATTTTGTTCATTCAGTTGCAACGTTTTCCCATAGTTTTTGCGGATTGTAGATGAATTAAAAATGTCATTTACTCTTTTCATTCTGTTTGGGAGGAGACAATAGTTTTGCAGCGTATTTAGGCAACTAACAGTTTTTCCTAAGTAAAAGGTGAAGTGAAATGTTGGAAAAGTAAAGACGGCGTAACTTGTAAAAATATAATATCTAGTAAAAACACTATAATTTTTCGAACCAATTTTGTTAACCTTAAATGTACGTAGTATTTTAATATTCAGATCAATCTGGAAGAAATTATTGGTCCAATCATTAACTGTGGATTTTATTTTATAGGACACATCCTTATATAACAATTATGACTAAAAAAATTCTACTAAGTAAAGTAAAATAACTTCAAGGAACGTAATCGACATTAAGTCCATATAGGCTCCTAAATTTATAATTAATTGCGATGGGAGTATCGTAAATTTCACTGAACATTCTTTGAACATAATTTCGTTTACTACTCCAAAAACAGATAATAGAAAAACTATTCTAATGTCGGTAAGCTCCATTTGTTGAAATGTCCTTGAGAATTTTCTTGTGCGTTTCATTAATGAAACTTCCGATTTCGTGGCCTTCTTTTACACTCAGAAGCGGCATGCAAACTAGTTACGACACTGTATGGAAAGCATTGTTGATGAGTTGCCATTCACAATTATCGACACTTATAGTAATTGATGTTGAATGACCTGCGTTATTACTCTGAAATGTTTCACGTAACCTACAATTTGTGCCAGCTGATGGCAATAAAGTGCCATTTCAAATTACACTTCGATTAATAGATACGTGTCATAAAATTGAATATACGTGTATAAAAAGAAACTAAAATCCTCTGTTTTTATGCGTCTCAGGTTAGTGCGTCATGTTCTATCGGGACCTCATGCAAAGCTCATGTTACAGAAGCAAACGTACGTTCGAAATTTCTCGGAAACTTTATACTGCAGCTTAATTTAGAACGAACTCAAAATATTATGAATGACAGCCCCGGTGGCGGTTTACAGTTTGAGGATGTGCATTTCACGCACGGAAATGTCGCGACCCTTCGTTTCCGTGCAGCCCGCTCATTCGTAATCCCCTTCCTCTCCCCTAATGATAGAGCGTTCCGCCCCCGCTCTGCACCTGTTCCTCCCCGCCTCGGACCTCGCCTTCCCCGCCCTCCCGACTCACCGTAACAATTTACACTTTCCACTTCCCTCCCCAACCTCCCCACTTCCCGCTCCCCGCCACACTCCCCACCCATATTCCTCGCCCTACCACCCCACTTCCTGAGCACACTCCCCGACACCTCTTCCTCAGTTAAATCTACCGCCCACATTCTCCGTTCTCACACCACCCTTCCCAGTCTCCATCCCGTTCCTCAACACCTCTCCCCGCCTCGAACCTCACCTTCCCCGCCATTCTCCCTCCCCCACTTTTCCTCACCCTTCCGCCCACTTCATACGCACACTCTCTGCTCCTACTACCCACTCAAAACTACCTCCCCTCTCCCACATACACCCACGCTTCCCTGCCAACTTGCCATCCCCGGTTCTTGGTCACCTTTCCCCATCTTGAACGTACCCCTCCCCACCAGACACCCTCTCCCCGCCACACTCCCGCCCGTTCAAAACAATCGCCCCGCATTCCCCGCTCCCACATCACACTCACACTACCCGTCACCCTCCCGCCACGCCCTCTCACCACGCCGCTCCACTCACCTCACATACCCGTTCCCGTTTCTTACTTCTATCTCCGACCTCCTTCTCCTCTCCTCTACCTCTCACCTCCTCACCCTCTCTCCCTTTGTATGGCTCGCCTGCTCCGCCCACTGTGCTCTTCTTCCCCTGCGTCCACTGTCTGTCCCTCTTCCTCCTCCTCCTCGCCCTCCCTCCCCATTGTGCGGCTTGCCCCCTCCGCCCGCGCCGCTTGGCCCATCCGCGCTCCGACGCCCCCGCGGGCGCGCAAGGCCGCTTCTCCGCGCGCGCTCGTATATTTAACCGGGGACGCGAGCTGGCAGGGCCTCCCGGTGTGCCGCGCCGCGCCTCGCCCGCTGCAGCGGCTGCCCTGCGGGCGACTTTTCATCGGGACGCGACACGCACACTTGTCGTTTCTGGACCGCTCGCCTCGTGTTGAAATTGCGTGTTCAAACGCTGAATACTGAACCCGATAAAATGGCTGTACAATACGAGTATCTCCCAATTATAAGTCGCCGCAGAACATCAACACGCGGACTACGAATCGAGCGTAATCTTTCCTTCTTCATTCTTGTCCCATCTTCGTCTCTCTCCTCTCTCTCTCTTTCTTTCTTTCTTTTTTCTTTCTATTTTCTCTCTTTCTTTCTCTCTCTTTCTTTCTTTCTCTCTTTCTCGCTCTCTCACGCACACACACACACACACACACGCACACTTACATGTACTACATTATCTCACGTGTCGGAGGACTAGGCCCTGTGCCCTCTGGGTGGGGTGCTCCGCTGGCGGAGATAACTAACGGGGAGAAACCCACAAGCCGACGTGAAGATCGGTTCCGGATGTGCCAAAAGGTAAGGAACCCCTCACGATATATATTTATGCACTACACTTTCTGTAGTATTGGCCACAACAGTTAGCGCGCACGGACACAATATAATCAATCAATCCAAACCCATATTGATGTTACGGCGTATGGATTTCTCGCGAATATTGTTCTTTATGTCGACTTTGTTTCACAAAGTAGAAATATGCAATAGTGTTTAATATTTCCAGTATTTGCGTCAACATTGTTGAATTGATTGCGCCGACATTAAAACTGCAATGTGATAGAGAAAAACTAATTACCAGCTTCTAATAAATTTACTATCGATCTTCTTTGCATGTGCAGTTCGAGTTTCGAATCACTTTTGTGCATGTGCGTATACGCGCAGAAGATCGAAATTGCAGTCGATTGCTTTACGTTGTGTCAAAGTAAACGTAAGCTGAAGCCATGTCATGCAAAAACTGCCTATCGATGCTTTGACAGAATCGATATCAAATTCGAATCGCTATCATATCACTGCCCGTGAAGGTCGTTCTCGCTTTCCAAGGGGATCTTGGCTATCATATCAAGCAACTAATCGTTAACCTCACGTCCGTGGCTCTGCGACTTTCAACCTGACCGGAAGGCAGCGAGTTGTCCTGGAACTGTCGTTCGGAGCTCATCAGGGCCGGAGAGAGTTGTCCCTCTCAGGAGAATCCAGTTTCTTCATGCTGTCTCCGCACAAAAATCCCAAACAAAAAAAGAAAACGCAGCCTTGAAGACAACTCTGTGTTGTCAGTTGGTTTATTTGGAATTCCGTTTGAAGGAAAAGTATCAGGTTAAACGACCTTCGCTGCTGGCCGGCGACCGCCGCCTCTGTTTAGCAAATGCGCGAATTGTGAGGCAAGAGTCGCGCCTGCGTGTTTCGCATTCATTTGAAGCAGGTGGTAAGATACGCGTAGCGGGTGCGTGTCAGGAAGGAGGGGGAGGTAGATGTGTGTGGGCGGAGGAAGTGGGGTACGCGAGGATGTCCTTCATGCGATGGCCATCGCGTGCGGTTATGACACGTGTGTTCCCTTGCGCCCAGCTGAAAACCCTGTTATGCTCGTATTTCTTTAATATGTAATTGGCAAGGATGGAATTCTGAAGGATTTCCAACGTTGAAAGTTTTACTTGCTGCTTATATTGTTCATGGACTGCAA
The DNA here is from genome assembly GCA_017312745.1 of Gryllus bimaculatus. NCBI lineage: Eukaryota > Metazoa > Arthropoda > Insecta > Orthoptera > Gryllidae > Gryllus > Gryllus bimaculatus. The sequence goes on along the minus strand of BOPP01000033.1, from coordinate 6,264,765 downwards.
TAGTTGCACAACTCAAAAACCACGAATTTTGAGGTAATGCACTCACCAGAAATGCTGATTGGTCTACTTTCCAGTAGCAACAGAAACATACAGGCGAAAAAATTCCACCAACAAACGACAAAAGTGTGAGTGCACGAATGGTGTATTTCAATAGCAGGTGAGAACTTGAAACTAGTTTATCTCAACACCTACGTAATTTTGGGGTTATACCGCTATTACAGCCTATACACGATATGATACAATCAAATTCTAGCTTTCTTGTCAAAGTAGGCGTGTCATCACCAGATTTTCAAGCAAATGATATTATTCCTTATACAAGACAACCTAAAATATGTAATTAAATCGTTATTTCTCCCAAAGTTTTTTTTAAATTCTAGAAAGTAAATTGCATGAATTCATTAATTTGATTTGTCAGAAAAATTTCATTCGAAATTAGTCTCAAAATGTACAAATATTTTAAAATTTCTGCATACGCTTTTTTTTTTTGTTTTTTTTTTGCAATCGACCCAGTTTCTGCACGAGACTTTCAAGCCTTTGCGTGATTACACCGCAGGAAACTAGTTACGTTTCTCTTACGTAATGTATGTTCAACGTGATACAAAAAGGATTGGAAAAGTGAGGGGGCACCGCCGTTCACTCAAAACGCATGTTGGTAGTTTTCCATGAGCAATACGTAGAAACAGATTTGATTTATATTTTGCGTTCTATCTCGTTAACTGTTTCCAACGCAAATACCGTTCTTACATAATTATGTAAAAAAATCAGTTTTTGAAGGACCAAAAAAATTGCCGTTTGAACTTCATTTTAGTGGAGAAATGTATCTTTTAAACATTTCTATAAATCATTCTTTTATTCTCAGATTTACATGGCTCTAGAATTTCTACCAATCATTGCATTTTGAGCTGTGAATGATGTAATTTTAATGCAATTTTTTGGTACTAGTGATGTCACTTTCAAGCGATCTTTTCCTTCTTGCAATCACGGTTCGCTTCAGTGTAACTAAATTGACAGCTGTCCGCGAATCGACCTCTAAGCTGTCGGCTACTGGTATTGGACTTATGAAATGTCTATCGAAGGCGAGAGCATTCGAGGTCGAATCTCTTATCTTCCTCATTTCAACATCTCACCACATTTCTCCTTGACTTCCTCTTCCCCCTTTTTGTGTGTTCCTCTCCAACTTTCTCTCCCCGTGTGGAGTGGAGTGTTTTGCGTCATGTACAAACGTGAACCGAGGTGCTTTGAATAAGAATGCACTTCTCTGAGGACAACCAATCAGTAGGTTGATGCAAATAAGCATTCAAATGCCTCACCGTACATATTCTCTGGTTCTGCTAACTAGGTCGACGTACACTCAGAGTACGACATTTCCTGAAAAAAAAAATTAGGAAAAAAACGTGAAGCAATAGGGAGCACTTTTAACATTTGCAAGCAACAACACTTTTTTCCACGATGGGTTATATTTAGAGTGGCTGTAATTTCTGTAGAGGAGTAAATTAAAGATATAGCATTAATAGAATTTAGAGAATAAAAATCACGGAAATTATTGTCGTCCGCTTGAATCTTGTTTGAGTATTTTTAGGGAATTGTGAGAATTTTTCAAAAATAAAATGATTGAAAGACCAGGTTGACCTGTGAGCCGCGATTGAAATGATTGAAAGACCAGGATCGTTGACCTGTGAGCCGCGAGCTGCGCATTGGCCGAACGCAGGGCAGCAACTGCTCATTAGTGGGGGAGGGAAGCGCAGTGCAAGGCTTCCGGTTCCGCTATCCATCGATCGCGGTGGCTGCGCCTCGGGGAGGGGGCCATGACACAAAGGCAAGGGCATCTCCCAGGAGACCATACAGGATCCCTATAGAACCTTGTGGGCCACTAGTGAGCACCTCGGCGAGGGCTAGGACTGTAGGATGGGTGACGGCGGGGGTGTTCATGACAAAAGACAAGGGTATTTGTCAGTAGCCAATGCAAATGGCGCGTTGTGGGCCACTCGTTAGCACAGCCAGGAGGGGGCGATAGGGCTAGAGCTGGAAGATGGAGGATGTGTGAATATGGGGGGTGGTCCTGACCCAAACACAAGAACACATCTCACAGTATCCAATACAAGATCCGCATGGCGCATTGTGGACCACGAGTTAAGACAGTCAAGCTTCTGGCAGGGGCTAGGGCTGGAAGACGAGGTGAACCTCGGTGGCGCATGTACGACGTTTATTCCCGTGGAGCGCGTCGGCGCACGTTTTTCGCTGCCTCGTCGCGCGCTTTCATCTCGGGCTGCGGGGCGACGCCGCGTGGAGCCAGGTGCGCCGAGGAGGCGATCGAGACCGCCCAGAGGCCAGGAGTCGAACACGTGCCCTCCGCCGCCGCGACCGCCGCTATTCCCGGCGTGAGGTGTGACGGCAAACGGCGCCGAGCCGCCACGTGCTGTCCCGCCACCGGTCCGCCGTTGGCTTCCGCCCGCCCCGCCCCGCCCCGCCGCCTCCCCGCCCGGCTCCGCGACCTACGGTGGGGAATGGGCCTTGGCTCCCCTCGCCGCCACGCGTTGCAGTGCACTGTTGCTGTCTTCCTACTCGCGTAGTTAGCACGAGAACGGCATTCTTATTGCTATGCGGTTGCTTCGCCTCTCCTCCCTCCGCGCGTGTCCCGATGTTGCAACGAAGGGCAGTTGAGGTAATTTATCGGTGTCGAAATAATAATAATTAGTGTACGTACCTTAAAAATGTAGATTGGTCGATTGCAGTGAAGTAATTAGGATTTTTTTTATTGAGGCGCTACATGTGAACTCCAGTCTTCTTGATGTTTCCTTATGAACAATGTTTCGATTAGGATAAATTTAAAACCTTTATGAGTACATGTCTTTTGGCTTTTGCGAGGAAGGGGCTATAGCATCAGGAGGCACCTCCCGCCCCCCGTGTATTACTGGTTAAAACTATGACTGACAAACGGCCTCGGCATTTGTCCTATACGAAATGCTGTCAGGCGCAATCGAACCACAAGCTGAGGCCATTGCCTGAAGTAGTGGTCGTTTGATGGTATCTCACTCTTTGGATTGATGTTTCATTGTGACCATAAATAATGTATTTGTACATACATAGTCGAAAGTTCATTCTTTGCCTCCAATTAATAATATCTGCCAAGTTTTAGTAGAGTTATAAAAGATTTTTTTATTTTACCACAATAAATAAAAAAATGGATGAAAAGTATATTGAGACATTTTAAGTTTTATAAACTATTCTCAAAAGACTTCGGATGTTCTATAAAATGCTCATTAATATGTTTTGTATTAAAATCTCATCGATACCAATCGATAATTGAAAGCTTCTAGCACAAACGTCATTTGAAATATACCCCTGTTTCATTTCCGTTACATATTTGGGTCTGTAAAGATTTCAAGAAATATGCTGTGAATTCACATAAAATGAAATTGAAATAAAACGAATCTAAATATTGTTTCGTTGTATAAATAGATATTCATTTTTGGTGCTTTCCTGTGACATTGGATATTGTGACGGTTCGTATCTTCTGACTATATCTGTCAGTCCTTCGTGTGTTCTTTTGGCATGTATTACCTTCCCTGCAGTTTAGCTTGTGCCCTTGTGCGATAAGATGGCCTCGTCCGAAGGCTTCCAGTTTGCGATGTAGGATGGTGGCGTGGGTGGGCGCGTTTAGCGCCTCTTTTGTTAACTTTCGGTGGCTTTGACCTACTTACGCAAAGAAGAGTCAATGGAGGATTGTGTTTACGCAGGGTTAGACTCGGCTGTTCAAACAATGGAGATTCCCTTTTCACTTGCGAAATTGTGGAAAGCAAACGAAACTGCTGCATTGTGTTGTGTTTATTCATCGTGGCAATATTTATTGAAACCCCTAGGTGGGTGATGCTCTTTATATTCTCTTGATATGATTTTTTTTATTCTTATGACCTCTTTTGTTCTCGACTCCTTTCCTTTTTTCTTCTCTGTTATATTTTCCCCTTCCTACTTTCCTTTTTACTCATCTATTTCTTCCTCTTTAGGATGAGCTATCTTGTATCTGCAAAATTATTTCCTTCCACATTTGCAGTGACACTAGTTTTACATGAATATTAATATACAACATATTACGTGTTAAGTCTCTCCTATATTAATGTGTCATATGTAAATAAAAAATGGTTTAAAGAGATTAAATAAAATTTACAATATTATAATTTATTGCTTTATTTTTCCTCGCTCCAACACTCCGAACGAAAGCAACAGGCACCTGGCGAAGAATGGATGCATTCGGCCAAATCTTCTTGGACGAAAGAAGCTTCCTAAAAAGTTTATTTCATTCGCCGGTAACGCGAGAAACCATTCATGAATTTATGAGTCACAAACGCGCTGGAACGATCGCCCGAGGAGCTTTGATGAGCTCGGGATCCACACAGCTGGCAACGAATGCCTCCGGCGGAGCCCGCGACGACGCAAGGGGCAGATCCCAACCAAGGCATCCTGCCACGCCCCCGCCGTCCCTTTTTTGTTTGGCGAGGCGACTGGTGTGGTTGGAAGAGGTAGGAGCAATGAGGAAGCGGAGGCCGGGGCGTGACGTTGGATGTGACGAATTGCTAGAGACGACATTCCGTCAATACGGTTTTTCGACAGGGAGGAAACATCTTAATTGAGATAAGCACGCTTGCATAGGCTCTGGGTAGATGCCGTTTTTTGGCTAATTGATCTTTGTGGTGAATAAAGAATAGGTTTGACGCCAGAAATGAGTTCTTGGGAGATTCGTGATTGTCAGTGACCTAGGGTCCAGATTTTTACAGGAATTTTAGGTGCAGAATGGTATTAAATATACGGTATTTAAAACGGGACTGGAGTATTTCGAGTGAAAAACTTGCGCTGTCAATCTTATATGCATGTGGTTTCCTAAAATTACACAAGTATATGACTCTGCGAAAATGAAGAAAACGAAAAGACAACGCTAACATAAACAAGTTTCCATTTGCATGCCTGCATTGCCTTAGTCGTGCTGATGTTTGGAGTACGTTCATACTATAGAAAATAGAAACACAGCGATGTCTTTTCGTGCGCGATTCCCGAGTGTGTCCTGGGGTTTGCTCATCCATCTCCACGGCGCCCGATGCGTGGGCGTGGCGGGGCTGACGGGGGAGCGGGGGGGTGGGGCTTCCTGGCCCGCTGAGCTTCGGTCTGCCAACTGGTTCCGCCTGTGCGCGGAGGCCGCGTGTTGCAGAGCGGAGGTCGCCGGGGTGCCTTCTCTCTCTCGGCTTTTGTTCTTCCCTTCCCCGAACCACCGCTCTACGCCTCATCCGTCGCTCCACCCGACGCTGCGACGGCCCGCCTGCTAGTCAGTCCATCCCGCTCTACCGCTGTCGCGCCCTCCGCTTAACGGCCTGTCACTCCCGCTGCATCAGCTAATAACGCTCTCCGCCGCCCGCTCCTCCGACACTCCGATCCTATTGCCCGCCCCGTTCTGTAACTTTCGCAACAACGCCTTCTTCTCCGCTCCGCGTCTTCATCTCACTGCCCTACCCGCGCGAGCATCGCTCTCTCCACATCCTTCCCCCCCCCACGCCTGCTACATCGGCCCCCCCGCCCCTTCTCGCTCCGGACCGCGGTCTCCGGAAGTCGCCCGCCGGGCGCCGGACTTTGTTGCAGG
>BOPP01000033.1:6231621-6243821 GCA_017312745.1 Gryllus bimaculatus | reverse complement strand
GGGGACATTGTCGGGGGCGTTGGCGGGGGCGTTTCGGGGGCGTTGGTGAAGCTAGGCGGAGCGGTGTCTGGGCGTAGGCGAGGCTAGGCGGAGCGGGGGCGGGGGATAGGCGAGGGTTGCGCAACGCTGTCAAAGGCGCCTGTGCGGCTGCGACTCGGCCGGGCGACAAGTGGCGATTGTTTGGCGGCCGCAGGTGAAGTGCGGGGGAACGGTGCGCAAGGCGATGACGCAGCCGCCGCCCGATTCGGCAGAAGGTCCTTGCGCCGACCTCGCTCAATCACTACGGCTTCGGACGTCTGCCGCTGCAGCTTTAACCCGCACATTGCAAGGCGGTCGGCGAACTGTCGCCAGGATAACCAGAAAACATTATTAGTGATAAAAATTAAACACGAAGTATTGTATGAGAGCATTTTATTTGGACTACTTCTACAGATTTAATCGTTGATATTGTAAGAAAGCGGATGTTGGTCTCAGACACTTAAGAGAACTGCGATGGCAATCGTTTTTTAGGGTTGAATGTTCGAAACCCAACTGGTATTGTAGCCTCGTATTCATTCATCATTTCATAACAATAAAGGGCCTGAGAAATTGCCAAGTATACGTTGTCTTTGCTATGGCGAGAATATTCCGAAGAAGAGAAGAATACGAAGAAGGAGAAATGTAGAAAAAAGAAAAAAAGAGAGGAAAAGAAGGAGAAGAATATGAAGAATAAAAAATAAGTAATTCTTTTTTTATTTTTACGAATTGACATATTATCTTATAAATATTTTAAAATATATAAATAAATAAGATCAGTTTTTTTCTGTAACTCTAGGGTGTAAAATATGTATCTTTCACTTATTAAGTTCTCTGTAAAATTTAGTGTCACCATCTAATAACAGGTTTTTGAACACCCAGCCTCATCACTGTCACCGTTTCCCAGAGGCACTTGCGCCACATCCGTGTAACAGGCCACAGACACCACAGGAGCGGGATTCGCTCAGGTCTCCGAAATGAAGAAAGAACCGCTGTACGGGGCGTCGTCCGCCGTGCTTTCTACCGTGTCATTAGGTCGAAGTATAGCCATTAATGAACTAACAGTTGTTCCCTGGGCGATGTTTCTCGGAAGCTTGTAATTAAGCCTTTGATGATTCAGAATTAAGGCTCGTAACGGGAAGAAGCTGCTGTTTGACGTGGAACCCCATTGCCTCTGCGCTCGAAGTGTGCCTCTTTTACTCTCGAGAGATAAAGTACAGAATGGATTGTTTGCAGTTCGAGAAGCTACAAAATTGATAAAAAGGATATAAGAATGGTTTCTGTTGATTTTTACATCTCCCTTTCATGGTTATGATTTTACCGCCATGCAAAATATCCTGCTTTTAGTATGTTAATCGCGATGCATGCATGGTTCAAACGTCTCATTCACAAGTAATGGAATTGCGTTTGCGATAGCGCCCGTCTTGATATATTATTAAAGCGGTTTGTATATTGAATAATATGTTATCGCCAAGGCAATCTATAGGCTCCAGAATAGTCTCCTGACATGTACGATAGTGTAGTGCATGTGTATGTGTGATAGATAGATAGATAGATAGATAGAGAGATAGAGAGACCAGGGGGAGAGGGACAAGCTAGTGTGTGTACGTAAGCGGTGAGGGTAGGACGAGGAACAGGAATGAAAGATCTCGCGCGGTCCGTGGCCCGTTTCTAAGCATACTGCTCCGGCGTTCTCCACGTGTTGATCGGAGAAACGACGGAAAACTACCGAGTAGAGCAGCCAGCCGCTACAATTCTCCTCCAGGCAGCGACACACCTCGACCAAGCTATCTGACTAGTGTCTAAAATCCTACCACCGTCGGGAGTTGAACCGAAGGTCCTCCCGGTCAGAGGCACTGGAGCGACATCAGCTGATGCTCTGATCCACCTTTGCCCGTTTCATCTTTCGCAATCCCTTGCGTAATCTCAACGTCCCTGGCCGTCATCGCCGTCGCTGCCGGTGTCCCGTCGCCGAAGGACTCCATCTTGAGCGGGCGCCAGGCGAGCGTGGGCCTGCGACGCCGCCGTGCCCGCGCGGTCGCCAACGCCAGCGCCGCGACGCCCCACGACGTCGCCGCGCCGCGACGCCGCGCGGTCCTTTTCCGGCAGGCGGCGCGCGCAGCGCGTTGCGGCAACGGGTCGCCGCCGCGCCGGGTCTCTCGAATGTCTCCGGGCGACCGCTGCCATGTGTTCGGGCGAGATGTGGAGATTTCTCTAGCCCGGGGTCGCAGAGCACAAAGAACGCTCTCGGCTGATCCGGGCGGCCGACGTCATTCCGTGGCCTTCCTCGTTGCTAAAAGGACTGAGCTGTCGAAATAACGTTTACAACATTCCGATATAGTAGGCCGAACCTCTGAGAACAATCGCACGAATCTGGTCTCGAATGCCTGCGATTTAGTTTAGTTGTTTATAGTGTGGCAGTTCATTGCGTTTGTGTTGTTATCCCAGTGTTTGCGTTGTACCTAGTGCAACTCATCGTCAATTTAATATAGAGTGCGGGGAGAAAGATATGCGAGAAGAGAATGACAGCATGCGAATGGCAATGGTGGATGATTTGCCAGAGTGCAGCGTCCAGGTAGAAAACATTTTGGAGAGTACCTGAGAGTCCGAAGACTGATTTAATAGTAATAAAACCTATTAAATACAATTTTGGAGATAAATAATGTGTCAGGGGCAGGGAATATTGGCCATTAATTTTCAGAGTAATAGAGATCGTATAGGAATTGTAGGTATCGTGTAAGATTGCCATATAAGAAATTCTGTCTTTGAAGAATTATCTTGGAAACTCTTTCAGGAACCGACGACGTGTGATGAAATGATCGCCATGTAACATTATAACAGAGGAAAACCAAATGTGGAAACAACGATCTTGGGAAAGTAGATGCGATCAAATAGACGCCAAGCCCGAACAACGAACCAAAGTTTTTTACAACTGGCTCTCCCTTCATTCTTCAATGTCGCAGCCGAAATGTTGGTGCATTATCAGATTACAAAATCAATAGGACGAATGGACTGACGCGGTGAGGGAAGGGGGGGGGCGGTAGGAAACCGATCGCGTGTGAGAGCTGGTCGTTTGAGTGAAGACGGTTCTCGCTACAACAGAACAATCGGGCAACGTTTCTAACGTTGAACCTTGTGATGGTCTACAGCTGTGACCGCTACCATGCGCTTGAAAATCTATATTGTCTCTCCCAGTATTTTCAACACGCAATTTTCGGAAATTCAGACAGTTCAACGTATTTACTAAGGTTAATATTTTGGAATGGATTTTGTAACCCTTTAAAAAAATTGAAGATAAGCACACTCTCGTTTTGTAAAAACAAACCCCATATATTTTACATGAATAATTTTGCCATTGCTATTAGGCTACTTGAATCACCCTCAGTTCTTTATTGAAACAAACTAACGTAATGAACAAACCATGATTTTTGTCCCTGATTTATACGAGTCTTATCGGAGAATTTGTAGTTGTCTTTTTTAATAGTGTTCAAAGGGTTCAACCGGTTAGTAGAAGTTGGTGAAGAGTGTCGCGTGGCACTACCGACTGCAACCGCAAACAGATAGTCTCCCGTTGGCGGACGTGAGTGAAGCGCTGCGACTGGAGGGTCGCGGTTAAGGCAACGCCCACTCCACGTGCGCAACTGGCGCTTGAGGAAGCGGGCCACCTACGCAATGCCCTTTGGCGCCTGGCCCACGCCAGCGCCACTGCCACCGCCACCGTCTCTTTTCATTCTGCTTCTCCTTTTCATTCCTCTTGACATTTTTTCTTCTGCTCCTTCCAATTCTTCTTCTTCCTCATCTTCTAATTATTCTAATCCTTCTGCTTCTAATTCTACTTCTGTTCCTCTTCTTATAATTCTTCTTCCTCCTCATCTTCTAATTATTCTAATCCTGCTTCCAATTCTACTATAATTCTTCTTCTTCTCGTTCCTCCTCCTTCTCCTCCTCCTCCTTCTCCTCCTCCTCCTCCTCTTCTAATTATTATCATTCTTTCTCCCTTTCCACTTATTCTTCTTTCTCTAATTCTAATTCTTCCTATTCACTTAATTCCCTCGTGTGATAACACAATAGCGCCAATAATGATACATGACTTTTCTGAGCAATAATGAAATGAACAAAGATGAGAATGATTATATGAGGTAGGTAGTGGGTTGCTTCTGACTACCACGACACAATCACTTGAAGAAAACATTCACCTGCGGGATTCGCACATTCGTCCCTATCGTCCGGCGGTTGCCGCTTCAGCCTATTGAGGTCGGCTCTCGCCTCCTAAACGGTGAAAACACAGCGGTTGCGGCAGCGACATTATGGCAACGCGCGCTATGTGCTGACAATAATTCCGCTGGAGATTTCCAAGGTGTAGTTACGCTGCGGATGGTGAAAACGATGCAGGTGAGGGCGACGGTGACGTGGGGAGCGAAGCGGTTGCACTACGCGTGACGAGCACCCAATCGTAGGCTTCCGCGGCCAGAGACAAGCAAATGATCTTGGCTGTCCGGGTGACGAACCACACCATTCAACGCGCATTACCCGGACAGCTACGATAATTTGTAGGAGCACCTTGGCTGCCGCGAAGAGTGCGGCGGGGTATGGAGGGCAGTGGATTGGAGGAAAGTATTGGAGGGAACGAGAAGCATCGTGAACGATACAATATTTCTGTCGGTGATTGCAAAGCCAATGATGATTACGTTATAGTAGGTCAGGAAAAGTAGAAATGTTCGAAGAATCGGGAGAGGACAAGAAGTCAAAGGCCGGGATATTTAAAAGACGTAACAACTGATGCACGAGTTCAAAACCGAAGTGAGACGTTTGAAAATAATCGTTGGGGGGTAGGGCATAATGAGGGGGTAAATTGACGGATAAAAAATAAACGACTAACCTCCACAGCCGAAAATTAGCATATAGATACATATAGGAATTTATGAGAGGGAAAACAACTTCAAGAGGGAAACTGAAATAACAGGAACACAACATTCGTGTCTGAATACTTGATCGCACCGTTGGGTTTTTGGCCTCTTCGTCGACCAGTTCCGTGCCCCGAGTCAGTTACACCGAAGAGATCACGATCTCGAGCAATCGAAATGGGAGAAAATGTGATGCCGTCCCACTACTTAGAGCTCGTTATGAATTAATGAACTCGAGACGAGCAACACAATGCGTAGTCTCTGGTGGCCAACGAAGGTTCTCTGTAGTTTGTGTTTCCGTTCATTGCGTCTAATGATTATACTAGGTTCGTGACGAGTTCTTGGTATTTAAGTATGCGCTTTAGAGCTCAACAAGTTTTATCGCGTAGGAATTCATAACTTTCATGTTTTTATTAATATAAGATATTAATTATTTCATATAGTATTGGAATATTTCATACATTTAAACACGCTACTTTAATTCCGTTCGGTTTTAATCCGCTATGGACAGTAATATATGAACTCATTTCCCCGCACGTAAGCTAATTTAATCGTATTGAATGCTGTTGATATTTTAGTAAAAAATATTTATATTCTTTTCCTAATAATGCATTAACAGTATTGGTGCCCAAAACATTAACACCCAATTGCGGATCTGGTTATTCGAATTCCCCGGAGACCGGAACAGATGGCAGCTCCGTCACCTGTGACGTAAGGCGGCGCGTGTTCTGTGGCCGGTTGCGCAAGCGCAGAGGCGTCGGGGCGCGCGGGCGGGCAAGCTGTCGGGCGGGGGCGGCGGGGGCGGCGGGGGGGCACCGGCGGGGCGCGCTGCCTGCGGGCGGCGCCGCGAGATCGCGCGCGGGGGTGGGGCGCGACGGTCCGGCCGGCGTTGGACCCATCGCGCCGATCCGCGCCCTCCTTCCGCAGCGGCGGCGGCTGACGCGAAGCGAAACCGCACGCGCCACCGCCACCGCGTCCGCCCCCCTGCGCGGCGCGACTGCAAACGCCGCACGCCGCTGCCCGAAGGGTTTGCCGCGCCGCACCTCAAGGCGCTGTGGTGCAGCCGCCTGGCCGCGTGCCGGCGCGGCGCGAGGACCGCTCCCTCGGCAGCGTGCCGGGCAGAGAACGTGGCGGGGGCGGCGCTTGGGCGCCACACCGTGCCCTTATCCGGCCCCGCACGGCACCCGCCGCGCGTCGCGGCCGGAGCGGTCCCTAATTACGCGGCCATAACTTTGTTTATTGCAGCGCGTGCGCGCGGGCCGCCCCCAGAAGACTAAGCGGGCTCGCCCCTCGCCTTCGCACGCGACCGCTTTTATCGCCTTGCCTGATCCGAGAATTTCCCCGTGTAAGCCTTTCCCTTCCGTCACGTGGACTTTCCCGGCCATTCGCTCAGCCCGCGCGCTCCCCGCGCCGCCCGCTCTGCGTTTCACGCGTCTTGCGCTCGGACGTCGATAAAAATATGAGCAACGCTCGCCGCGAGGGTTTCCGTTCTCTGCGCAGCGCCGCTACGGGGCCTCGTATTATCAGGCCGCTCTCCCAGCCGCCCGCCCCGCCAGCGCTCGCCGGCCTGGGCGTTGGTCGCTGAGGCGCTGCCCAGGCCGGTTTTGTTTATTGTTTGTGCGTCGCTCGGACTGGTTTCGGCGGATGCGTAGTCGGTCGGTCAGTGGAGGCGCTGGGGGGAGGGACGCGAGCGCCGTTCCGCGTCCGCCGCCCCGGAGGCTGCAGGCGGGCCATCGACTCCAACAACTGCGCAGGCATTGCGAGCAGTGATAAGAATGTATGTTAGTTTAGTTCCCTACCAATAAAAAGCCTGGCTTGGCCGTACGCTAGATCTCTCCTCTTTCCTTTACAACATCGACGTTATTCCCGCTTTTTTTCCTGCGATTTTTTCTGGTCCTTGTACTAGCAGAATAGATCCTCTTTCTCACGTATCTTGCCATTTCTTTTGCTTAAACGCTTATGTGTTATCTATTTCGTCATTCTTCTGATCTAATGCTATTTATCCTTATGGTAACCCATTGATCTTCATTATCTTCTTCGTTTTCCACACCCATCGAGATATACCATCCAGCATTATTATATTGGCATCATTATCATTGTCAGTGTGCGCCGTTTGACTAATTAAAATGACCTGTATGTAAACTGTTAGCTGTATTGAAATTGACCGCAAAATACTATCACCAAATTCCAGGAATTCACAAAAGCTAGCAGTTATAGTAATCACACAATATCAGTCAATAAACGCGGTTTTACTTGTAATCACGACAAATCGTTAAGTTATTTAGTTGCTGATCGTGTGCTGAATCTATGTGGCACGGTACGTTTTTTCCGCCACGCCCCCTCACGACGGCCTGACTCGCCAGGGTGCTCGTCCTCTGAGAAGAACGACTCCGCGCCAAATAAACAAGCGGGAAAGCGGCATGCGCCCCACCTGCCGCGCCCTTTCCTCCTCTGCTCTCCTCTCTCACGCCGCCGGCACCTCCACCCCGCCCCTCACCCCCGTCCTCTTCTCCCAGCCTGTCCTCCGCTAGCCGCCACACGCCCACGCCTCCACTGCGCTACGCGGCCAACGCAGCGTCCGCCACGCCGCCACGCCGCCACGCCGGCGCGACGCCGCCACGTGCCGCACACGCCGCCATGCGCCAGCCGCACGGCCGCCACGCCGCGACGCCGCCGCATGCCGCCGGCGCACGCCGCCACGCCGCCACGGCCGCACGCCCGCACGCCCCAACGCCGTTCCCTGCGCCTTCTCTGCGCCTGCGCCCAGCGTTCGCGCCCTCCATCCCGATCAACTTGCGCGCCGAGCCGCCCGCCGCCCCCGCCATCCCCTCCCCCGCCATTCCCTGCTCCAACACCCCCTTCTTCCGTCCCCGACCAGCGCCGTGCCCCCTCCTCCCGCCCGCGCCGTGCTGTCCCGCACCGGGCCAGTGGGAACGGCCGCGAACGAAGACGCCGTTTATTCCCGCCGCAATCTGATGTAAACAGTTTCCGCTGCTCGGGCGGGATGTTTATGTAGCCGGTCGCGGAAGCGGCGCGGCCGCGTGTTGATTACGGTGGCATACTATTAAATTGAGGCGAACCAATAAGGCCGCCCATTTCCTCTCACCATTAATCCTTCTCTTTGTAAAGTCGAAAACGAATAATACACATGGTATTCACTGCAGGAGTAGTAAGGATTTCTTTTTAATGTCTTCACGTGCACTAGTATGTAGTACTCTCACCGCCCCGATGTTCATGATTTTATCGGTAATTTCTAAAGCACATGTTTCCAAAATATTGGTCATGAGTATGTATGTGATCAAAATTATTCGGACACGTGGCTGAAAATAACTTACCAGTTCGTGGCACCCCCAATAAGGCCCGTTCTTAGTCTTGATGATAATTGCCCCTCCCGCAGGCATAATTTCAAATCAGGTGCTGGAAGGTTTCTTGAGGAATGGCAACCCATTCTTCACGGAGTGCTGCACCGAGGAGATGTATCGATGTAGGTCGGTGAAGCCTGGCACGAAGTCGGCGTTCCAAAACATGCCAAAGGTGTTAGATAGGTTTCTGGTCAGGTCTCTGTGCAGGCCAGTTCATTACAGGGCTGTTATTGTCGTGCAACCACTCCGCCACAGGCCGTGCAGTATGAACATATGCTCGATCGTGTTGAAAGATGCAGTTGTTATCCCCGAATTGCTCTTCAACAGTGGGAAGCAAGAAGGTATTTAAAACATCAACATATGACTGTGCCGTGACTTGCACACAACAACTGGTGCAAGTCTCTTCCATGAAAAACAAGACCACACCATAACACCGTTTTGGACGAATATTTTTGATCAATTTGATCATCATTAATGTATATTGATATGAAAATTTACTTACATAGCACAGAATTACTTGGAATCTCATTTTAATTACCTTTTTTAGGAATAAAAATATATTCTATAACTCAGTGTATCGGAAAAAAATACTTATGGCAGCTGTGATACCACACTCGTCAATGGGCAAAGCTAAATGAGGAAAGAACTCTGAAGTTATTAATTAAAGGCTTAGAGCTGGTGTAATTATTCAAATTCGTGTTACTGATCCTGCAATTTGTTATATCCCGCGATATCAACAACCAAATTTTGATCAATTTTGCTAGTTATGCAAAAACACGTGCAATATAATCAGCTGATGATATTTTGATTGAAAAAACAAACAAATATTTCTGCCAACACTAACGCTACATCCACTCTTGCATTCATATCGTGAACCACAAATTCTTCGGGGAACGACCGAAATGTGCCCAGAGAGGTCGTTTAAAGTAGAGGATTCCGAATTGTCATCTGCGAACTGTGAAGTTGCAGGAGTTCGGTCTCACCGCTCTTCATTCTCTTCCTAATACAAATAGGGCTCAAGGACTAACCTTAAAAACGAGACTGCAGTTTGAGGCAGGGTATACTCGACCTTAGGAAGCAAAGAATTTTTTTGTGGATCTGCATTTTTCCTGTGTTCATAGCTTTTGAACTAATCGCTGGAAATTGATGTTTCAAAATCTAAAAAATCGAATATATTCGTGGGGAGATATTTGCAGATTCTTTAGGATTACTTAAAAATAAAATTGCCGCAACTAACAATACATAGCATTCAAGGATCGATTGGTTTTAAACGTTTTTGTTTATTCAACTTCGCTCATGCCTCTCTCTCTGAATGGCTCATAGACGTACGCAAAACGTGCCAGTGTTTCCCGTCCAGGTTAACAGCATGTCGTAGTTAACTGAGCGACTTTCACCTTCCCAAGTTTCACCTTCACGTCGCACACACGTTCAGAATACTGCCACCCACGAACTCTACCTTGAAGGAAATCAAGATCGACGAATTTCTGGCAGTTGTACCCTTGTAATTACGCCTTGTTTCATTTCCAACTAAATAATTTGTTACGCATGCGGCGAGAAGCTTCAATGTCAACTGAAATCCATGAGCTTTCTCGTACCTCTGCATCGAATACAATGGATTATTCTTCTATTTAAATAAACATACATTGAGGTCCGTGATAGGAACAGAGATATTGTGGTAATCCACCTTGACTATGGCTGTTTATTATTCATAACGTAATATACTTTGTGGTTGATACGTTTTCAATCCTTAATTAATAAAAATACTTTATTTGAACTGGAATTCTTAAGGGATTGTGGCTGCTGACACTCTTGGTTGCATCGACGCGTAAATAGTGCAGGTGAAACAGTCGCGAAGTGCTACCATAAGTGAGCTCCACAAGCTCCCGCCATTAAGGGCGACTGTGCGTTGGTGCAAACCTCGCGAACGCGACTTCCCGGTCACGCTCTCCTTGTCAGTGCGTGGCGGTGCGTGGGGCGGCGGCGCGGACGTGCGTGTCCGCACGCACTCGCGGAAGGAGGGCGCGGGCGAGAGAGCGCGCGGCGACGGCGGCGGGTCGACCCGGGTCCACGCGCGTCGACCTGTGGGAATCGCGTTCGAGCTTCGATCTCTCGATCCAACCGCCTGCGGCGGCTCTGGGCCCAAGTGACGCACGGACTACGAAACACCAGATCAAAATGCTTCATCCATTTGAAATCGAAACTTGCAGCTATACACACTTCAGTTTCATCCCCCAGTTAATCCCTCAGATGCTTGACATATGAAGAGTGTTTTGATATGTATATATTTTCGTTCTATACAATTTCAATATACCAATACCTCTCAGCATTTTACCGCCAATGACCATCTACTAACGATTTGTCAGTGCATCTGTTCCGGGATAGAACCGTTATTCACACAATGCAGTGCAATTTTCAACTACAAACATGTACAGATCTGGAGTTGAAGCAGAAGAGAACTTGTAATTCGTGAAAAGAAACGCGTGTCTTCATGAAACGTCTTAAAATAAGATGGTGCAAAATGAAATAACATCTTTCTTAATTTTGTGAATAAAATTGAAGGAAGTGCAAAAAATGTGTTTTTATTAAATGAAGATTGCTGAAGAATATTGATGAAAAAACACAGCATACTCGTTGTCTTCCTGTAAAGAGTGGTTGCTGAGAGGAATGGAATTCTTGCATGGAACTGCCTGCCAAATATGGTACGAGCATTTGCGATGCTGTTTGGACCCACTGTGCGTCGCCGACGGCATGGAGATGCGCACTCATTTCGATGAGTCGTTTTTGTTTTATTTGCATCGAATCGTTTATGACTGCCCGAATGCCGACCACCGTTACAACCTCGACCATGTTTGCATCCGGCCTCCCTCGCTCGCACCGCTTGCAGGAATCACGAGGACACGAGCCAGACATCCAATGACGAGAACGGAGCTGACGGTTCCTGGGTTAGTGAGTGAAGACTAATTTGTGAGCTTGGAGTAATCGTTATTTCCTTCTAGATTTTCCCTCCGATATCTTTCGAGATAATCCCGCTTACCGCGGCCGGTTTCAAGCCGGTTTGAAAACCGAACCTCTTGGCAAGCCAGTTGGTGTTTTTTATAGGCTCGCCTACTAGGTTATTTTCAACGCGGCAATGGAAGTGCAGCAATTGGAGGTCGAATTCTGTTGATTTTGAGTGTTGATTACGCCACATTCCACCCAGAGCTGTGTCAGCGACTTGCTTGTGAACGGAGATTTAGTATAGGGTGGCGGCGGGTGGGTGGTGAGGTCGTAAAGTCGGCGCCACGAAAAAGTAAACAGTTCCGAGGACAACTTTTGATCTTAAAGCAATCGGAACGTTCCGAATGATTCGTGAAATGCTTCTACTGATTAGATATTTAAATTAATTTAGATCGAAGACCGAAAGATATTTTTGTTCATAGACGGATGTTAATGAACATCTAGTTCACATTCAATTGTTCACTTTTTATCCAATTTACAGTGGCTACCGAATGTAGCGATGTCGTATTTAGTTGACTAAGTTTATAAGGTGGCGACTCTGCGTTTATCTTAACATTCAATTCGGGAAGAGGTGTGGATAATTATCATTACTCGTCAAATGCATCGAATTCGGTATGGAAAGGAAAATTCATAATTATCAGACAAGATATCGCCTTTAACACGATCATTAAATTTACGAATTACTCTTGGCGTTTAGTTCTAATTCGCGAATGTATTCTGATTTTCTTCCAGCAAACTTTTCAGAGAAGTATTCTTTGACGGACCTTCTCCCTCCTAAATCCTTCAATGTGCCGACCATGTCGTGTCTTACGGTGATCGGGGGACGAAGTACTAATTGCTGGAAAACGAGACGAGGACGGTGCGGGAGTGGCAGGGAAGCGAGGCAAAATTAGTGCCGGCGGTTTTGTCATGGGGGAGGGGG